>JARKIE010000594.1:0-40324 GCA_029378255.1 Mycena rosella | reverse complement strand
TAAATAAATACATGCAGTGCGGAGAAGGCGGCGGACATCATCCGCGGAATTGTTACAGTCTAATGGCGCCATTAATCACCTTAGGCTAAGCTGCATATGCACAACATCTTTCATTTCGGCTCCGACGAGAATCACGTATTGTCCTGTTAGGCGACTATAGCAGTTGCGATAGCTCGTTAAACATATCTCACACGCTAAAGGCGCATCATTTCTGATGCGCCGCACAGCCACTTTGATATGGAGGCGCGTGCCCAGATAGCTCCGAATTCGGGCGGATTGTTTCTCACATGTAGGCTGGTTCCGACTCCGGGCGAGCAAACTGGCGAAATAAGGACTTTCCAGCGTTCAAATCCTTGAACCCCCCAGCCAAAAACATATTCTGCGAAATGTTAATGAACCCCTGCTGGTCCGGGAAATCTGCTCTCATGATTAAACTGCTCCACGGATTCATGCACGGTCCCAAGTCGGGAACGGTTGCTTTGCTCATACTCATAGTGGATTGATTGTGTTCCGAACGTCGATAACTAACTCCGAGTCGTAACCATTAGTTCCTCGATGCATGGACCAGTCGGCGGCATGACTTGAAAATCAATTCTATTGTGCCCGAGAGTAAGTTGGACAGAACTCAATTGAACACCACCGACGCAAGTATAAATGTAGACGAGGCAGATAAACGACGGATCAAAAAACGTCTGAACGCCAGCCTGGGTATCCAAATAATCAAATTCAAGGTATCCGCAGGAAGGTATCGCGGAATTCGATCGCGTATTGGATGGTGCTTGATCGACGAACTGAGCTCGCTGGATAGACACACCGAGGACAGATAGATGCAGGCTGGCAGCTATAAATGGAGATTAAGACTGAGAGTCTTGAGACAGACGACGGTGCCAAGCGATGGCCGCGACAGGGTGATGCCACCCTAAATTATTTCCGTGTTTGATCCACCAGCAACGGCGCAATTGGGCGCTATAAACGTCTACAACAGGAGTGAGACGTGCCTGCGAGGTCTTGCGCGAGAGGTGAGACGAGAGGACAAGGGCGTGTGACGCGTTACGTTCTGCATTCTTCCCAATCGGGCCGCGCGATATAAGGTTGCGATGACCATAAGGTGCGCCCACTTTGCCTTGAGACCTCTCGACGAGTGTCGCCCTCCCCATTCTTCTGCCTAGCCGCCATGATGGCCACGACGACGACCATGCCCCCAACGACGCACGCGCTCCCGCATGCCCAGTGCCTGCGCCTCATGCGCTCGACACGCAAGCTTGGCGCCCTGCTCGGTGAGACGCCCCTGCTCGTCGATGGCCGCAGCGGCCCCGCCTCACAGACGACGGCGGCCCCCACTCCGGGGCATGCGCGCTCCGCATCGACGATGAGCACCGAGTCGAAGCGCTCAGGCCGGCTGTTCCTCGCGGCGTACGCTGCCCCCCGCTCCTCGTCCCTCGCCCTCTCTACCGCGGCCCCTCCCCCGACAAACCACGCCCACGCGCTCGCCCCCTCGCGCGCCTCACGCTCTTCCTGCGCCTCTCGCCCGCCGCCTCCGCCTACGTGTCTCCCCCGCGGAGCGCACGCCCCTCCCCTCTCCCCTATCCCCGACGTTCACCCTCAACTCGCCCGTGCCCGCTGCGGACGCACGCCGCCGCCGCAAGATGGCGAAGCTCATGCGCACGCTCGGCGAGAACGTCCCGCCCGAGCTCGTCTTCCCCGCGACGCCGATGCCGCGCCCGCGGCGGCGCAGGAGCACGCTGACGAGCAGCGTGCCCGAGTATGTGCTCGAGCGCCGGCGCGGGGGTCGCCTGCGCCGGCCGTCGCGGAGGAGGCGCCGCGCCCGTCATTCAATGCGGACGAGCCCTTCTCGCTCCCCTCCACCGTCCCCTTCGCCCCATCGCCGGAGTCCCGCACATCCTCGGACACCAACGCTTCTGGTGCGTCTGGGCCCTCGGGCGCGTCCGGCGAGCACCTCCTTCCCCATGCGGACCGTGGCATGCACCGCAGGGAGCAGGGCTGGAGCGGCGAGTGGCGCGGCAGGGTCGGGAATATGGACGATGTCGTGCGCAGTCTGCGCGGGCTCAAAGTTAAATAGCCCGCGCCTGCATCTCTAACGGCGTAGGACACGACGTCCTTTTTTGGGCCAGCGACGGCATACTCACGAGCCGATCCTGCCTCACTTCACGCGCCCAACGCGCGCCCCACCTCGTGCTCTTGGACTCTGAATCTTGAACCTTGTATTCATACTCATACGCCGCGCGTAGCACTCACTTATCCTAATCGGTTATAATCCGTCCGTACCGAGTCTGTACCCTCCTCGCACTCAACGAATGTACCATGTACATATGTACTCATCGTGTAGCAATGAAATTTCTCGAAATTCAGATGCAAAAGAAGGGGGGGGGCGGGCGGAGTGCAAAGGAGTTGAGAATTAAAATTGACAGGATACTGGGACTGGAACCGGCGCGATACAGAAATCGGCGGCGTTGTTTAACCACCCCACTTTTCTTCCCAGGAATTGTGAGGCGCGCGCGTCAACAACGCATCATATGACGCGCGATCAGCTTTGATTCTGATGCGGATCCTGCCGCCTTGGCTGTTGCAGTAACACATCGGTGGAGGCTAATAGTAATGCGCCTACTTCGAAGACTGTGAATTCTACGCAAACCACCGCCGGGTGTCTCGGAGAGTCGGAATTGATGTGCAACACAATTTGCCGCGCCAGCTGAGCAGTCTTCTAGAAAAAATGCAGCAAAACATTACGATGCAGTAGAATATTCCCAACTCAGCAACTTCCGATGCGTATCTCCCGCAGGCTAGCGACGGGTCCCTGTGTCGGAAAAAAGCCAAATTACTTGCAACAGCTTGAATCAACTTGTAGCCTTGAGACGGCTTGCCAGGGGTTGCAAGCCACTCAGCCGAGCCTTGGAGGCGCTCACAAGCCGCTGCAAGGTATGCAAGACTCGGAAGGAGTCTCAAGCCGTGGCAAGGCACCCATGACTTGGCGAGTCTTTAGACGATTCGGAGGAGTTTTTTTTTCCCGCTACATAGTACCCGGAGTTAGAAAGGGACATTTAGTCAACATTATTTTACATACAGAGACTGGTCCTCTTCTTCGGTTGAGTTTCACCGGGGTTATCTCCAGATTGCCGAGAGGTGTGGAGCTGGGTGGAGCGTCAACCCGGTGGCTCGAGCAAGGTGCATAACTCTGTTCATGCCCTTCGAAACTTTACTTGTGCAGACATGCGTGTGCTTGAACCATTACTAGTATTCAGACTACCGTTAGTCTTACTGACTTGACTGCAGTACTTACTTGCTGACTTGCTTGCTTAGTTGCTTCGTTCATTAAATATCGTACCGAATCATTAAATCCGGTACTGAAGAGAGAGAGAAAGTGGTAGAAATTTTGTTATTTCTGGCTTTCGGCGCCTTGGGACGCGCCGCAAGACCATTTGGCATCCAGAACCTTGAGACTGGGGGCGTGGCTTGGAACTGCTTTCAAGAACCTGACCTGTGTGCTGCAAGCCGCTCAAATGCAAATGACCTTGCGACGGCTCCCAACATATTCGGAGCCGTTACGTGCAATTTAAGATTTTTCCGACATGTCTCGTATGGCCGGCGCTTCTCCACGAATTTATGCGTGGCTCGCACTACAGGGAGCACGCATTGTGGCGCAGCTGAAATAAATTTCAACATATTCGAGCCGTTCGTACTGTGCAAACGCCAAGCCGGCCGCTCAATACCGAGCGAACGGAGCCGAATGAAGCTGTTTTTTTTTTTCCCGTATTACCCCGAGAGGCGTTAGTAGGATATCCCAAGCGCGAGATGTACCACGATGGGTCATATACGGACGCAATAGACACAGATAACAACCACTGCGCCGTAGAATTCTGGTGGCGGCTTGGTCCCATTGAAGGTAAACACCCCGCAGTTCGCCGTACTCGCCGTTCAGCTGTTGACTGACGGAGGCTAATGTTAACGGTATACGCACTGTTTCAGGGCTGGATTTTCCGGAATCTAAATCAGTTATAACCGCTGAGAGGGTACGAATTGGGCCAGTTCCCGCCGGCTTTCGTGACCAAACGGTCTGGGAACCTGAGTTGCGATGCTCCTAATGTCCGCTTGCCCTTCTCTGCTGACAGCTACATCGCGAGTCGCAGGCTCAGCTTACTGAAGTAACCGTGCGGACTGTCCATGGACACATCCTTGCGTGTGATTGCCTTGGCGGTGGGTAAAATGTGAACGGGAGGCCCAAGAGAATAATATGGACGAAGCAACTACAAAATATATTCTCGTCGTCGCATAGACTGTGGTGCAGAAGGACGTTGCTATTCGGTCTCATCTTCCTCTTCGTCTTCAGTATGCCAACATCCAACTATGATTTCTTGGTGAGCGACGCCGAGGCCGGGAGGACCGGACACGCACCGTCAACTGGCTGGAAGGTAAATACTACTTCCGTGTCTGCTTACTCTATCTGCGCCATCACGCCGGGATCGAACTCGCAATGATGGTCAGGCAGCCAGTCGAGCTCGAAATTCAATGGTTCACCGGCCGACCGCGCGGATTGTACGCGGGACAAGACAAACGCGAGCAACACGTTGTCGGTAAAGCGTAGGAAGGACTGGATTATAATATGCCGCAGGCTCGGTGCGAGGGATGGAGAGTCGGGTGTGAGTGTGAGTTGGGCGAGGAGAGTGTCGGTGAAGAGATGATGCTCGGTGCTGCCGGTCGCGACGAGCGGATGGTCCGAGATTCTAAGCTCCTCCAAGCACGGGAGCTCGGGGAGGCATTCAAGGAGTTCTGCCGCCGAGATGATAGAGTCAGCCAGCCGGAGCGATTGCAGACCGGTGTGGAATGAGGAGCGGGCGGACAGTGCTCGAAATTGTGTGTGCGGCCAAGGCAGGGGGAGCAGTGGGTAACCCCCCGAGGCCACCAGCCCACTGAGAGCGGGCAATGTCAGGCTGTCGAGAATTCTTTCTAGGGTGGGTCCGATATGGTTCGATGAAAACCCGTCGAGGTCTATGGAGAAGTCGTAGATATCTGAGGTGATGGAGGGAAGAGCTGTGGTTCTCCGGGGCACATCATATTACCATCGAGATTTAATCGAGAACAAACGCATTCGAGAGTAATGACATTGAACTCGTGGCGGCGCACACACCAAGCTGCAGGACCTGGGAGAATATCATGTGAGACGCAGAATGTGATCTGCGGTCGAGCGTAAGTCGATGGTTATTAAAGGTAGGTATTTTACATACCTGCGGTCGAGCGTAAGTCGATAAGACTTCCGCATTCGACCGCAGGGCCTGTCTAGTACCGCGCGATCACGTGTATGCTACGGAGTTAATACAATATTTCTAACATATCAAGGATTCCTCGATCCGCAAGTCATGCAGTCGCCGCAGCAGCAGCCTGCGGAGGGCAGCAATGTGGAAGGCATTCACACCCTCTACCTCCAGTTCTTGCAAGCGCGGCGCATCCGTGAACATTTCTAGGTCTCCGTATAACGGTGAGCCGCAAATTCCGAGAGTTACCAGGCGGGGAAGCCTGTCTTTCACGGCCTGCAAACGATTCAGATTGAAATCACGGTCACAGTCGAATTTGGCTGTTTGCCATCGCTCCGCATGAGCCACTAAGAGGCGGAGCACGCCGGTCGGAACCGTCCCTGAAAGAGCAGCGAAGAGTTTAACAGAGCGATTGCCTCCTCGGTCCAGAACGGTCTTGAGTAAATCTATCGTTTTGGCGGCAGTCGCAGCAGTCACGGGGGTGGACCAAAGGACACGGTGAAGTTGGATTGTGGTCCACAAGATGGGGGTCTGCAGAGTAATGCTATGCCACCGTGAGGACACCTGGGATGGAACTTTCTGAACGGCTGAGCGGGGAGCGTGAATGGGGATGTTGTCGGTGAGGGCCATCTGACAACGGTTAACGGTTAACGGTTAACCTCACAATATCAAGTGTCGCTGCCAGCACTCACCTCGAAGGATACCTGAGCGTAGGGAATCGGTTACGTTGTGTTGGATTCTTGTTCTGTTGACATACCGTTCGTTTTAGTTCGCTTGCCACCTGTGCTCAAGCCTGCTCAAGTTGGTGGTCAAGGAGTGTGGAGACACGTGGTGCGCGTGATTTTTTTAATCGTTTCCGATCCGATCACCATCATGTTCCGAGTGGTTCCGAGGAAGTGGAAGTACCCCTTGCAGTCATCTACATAACCATAGAACCACAGTGAGTAAAGCTCCATGCTGCACGTGTATACACTCAGCTGATGTCCGCGACCTTTCTTCCAGCCCCCCAAGCTCGATGTCGAGCTCATCAACGAGAGCTGGAGCGGGGGATGTGAATGTACGAGGCTCGGGTGTCGAAGGGTCGCTCCCGCGCGTGCGGTTTTCCATAGTGTGTTGTTCCTTGACACGGAAGCGCACATCTTGCTGATCCAAGTCTTCCTGCCCCCAAAACTCAACGGCCGAAGCTGGAGTGGGGGACGTGAATACCGCATGCTCGAGCGCAGATGAGTTACATGTTGTTACGGGAGCGTCCGAAGGAGCTACGCCACTTGCGCGTGGGCTTCTTCCCGCAGTGTGTATTCCCGTCTCCGGGATATATTGCTGCTGACGAGATCCTTTCAGCCCCCCACGCTCGACGGCCTCGTTCTTCACGACGGCTGGAGCGGGGGACTTCAAGACCCCGAATGGCGAAGGCGTAATGTCCACGACGAGCGCGTACGCTGGCGAGCACTCCCTCGCCTCAGTCGCAGCTACCAACGCTTTAACGGAGGGAGGGCAGTCACGACGCTCGGCGCAGGCGGGACTGCAAGCAGCGGAGTGGGGCAGGTGGTCGTAGCGGCTCGGAGGAGAAGGACACTCTTTGGTGAGTACCTGTACATGTCGCGAGCGAGTAGACTCAGCTGATGCCCGAGAATATTTCTCCTGCCCCCCAGCCTCGACAGCCGTCGCTTCAAGAGGCGCGCGAGCACGATTTCTCCTCTACGTGTCTGTCTCCAACGCCAGCATGTGCTCGACGTTGGCAACGAGTACCCCAGGTGAGTTTCCAGCAGTCTCCGCCCAATAATCGGACTAATACTCCCTAAGGCGGGCTTGAGCCAACCCAATTCTTCTGTTGAGGGCCATCCAGGCCGCCGGAAGCTCGCCGATGCTGCTTGCACCTCGTAGAATCTGCAACAGCCTTCCATGCAGGTCCACCAGGAAACACGTAGTCCTATCGGAAGTGGGGAAGAATGCTCTGGTGAGCTCCAATTGCATTTCCGTGACTGTGTTCTCCACGCTGATGAGGGAGCGGGCTTCCAGCCCGAAATGCCCAGCGCGATGCTGGTCGCCACGATCCACAATGTCCGACGGATCCAGCGTCGCTTTCCGAGCGATGCTTGCGGCTCTGTTGGAGAGTGGAATGGTGGAAATCTCGAAGAACTCAAGGAAGGCTTTGGGCAGTTTGGTATGGAGTGTGATATGGAGTGTGAGAGGGAGTGCCGAGGCGATGCGAGGAATCTTGGATGCCCATGCACATCGCGAGGGGTCGAACGGGTCGCCGATGCAGAGGCCTTCGAGCTCATGCATAGCTTCCCAGAGGCGATCGACGAGGGTGACCCAGGCAAGTACGATTTGGCTCTGCGTAGCACATGGGTGCATAGCTGTAGTGCCAGTGAGGACCTGTACATCTGATTGTCCAATAAATGGTGCTCCTGAAAGACCGTGGTACTGTGCAGCGCAACGGAGTAAGTGATCCATTGCTGGGACAATCTCCACCAGCGATGCGGCGAGATTGGGCTGCAGCGTGAACCCGCCGCTGGTCAGGACGATGTCGCATGGTGTGAGGAATTTTTTGGTGAGTGCTACACACGTCTGCTGAAGCGATTGCATTTGTGATAAGGGTTTGGGTGAAATAGCGTATTTGGACCACAACTCAGCGAGATAGCGGTCCGACATTGTGAAATCCAATTGAAGTGTGTCCGGCCAGAAGGTAACAATGTTTCCCAGTGAGTCCACTTTGTAAGACTTGTTGAGAGCCTACAAAGGGGAAGTCATCGTACGCGTGCCCTGGTGAGAGATAAGGTTTGCAAGGTGGTTGCCTGCTGGCAAAGACCCTGCTCAAAGGGGTGAACAGTTGAAAACAGGGATAATATAATAGAGCTTCTTAGCTCTAGTCCTGTAGTCGAATAGTGTAGTGTTATCCGGTGTCGCCTAGTGTGCAGTGCCACGTCTCAAATAGAGTATGGCTTGGCGCACAGGCGAAGGCTTGGAAGTGCAATAGGTGTTGCCTAGTGCTTATATCTCGGAGGTACTCAATGAGAACTGCTCAGAGGTACTCGACGAGAAGATTCAGAGGCACGGGGCGATGGCTTGCGATAAAGATGATGATAATCATGTGATCCAAGAATACATGTGACTTGTAGCTAAAGAGTATCCAAAATAGGAAAACCATTCCTTACACACCGTGGGCACGGTTCAGCGAGTCCAAGGCATATCTTCAGTGGACTTGCCGCATCTGGTGAGCGCGAATGCTCTCAATTCGTTCCCCAGCGGAATGACTATGACACTAATTTCCTGACCAGGCAACCACCAGTGGTATTAATCTGGCGTGTTGTATGGATGTGTTCAATCACACATACTGCATTCTGGGTTCAATTGCTGGCACCCGGATATTGGGTATCATCTTTTTCACCATACGGTGCTGTTCGTCTCCTCATGCAGCTGATTTTTCTTCACTTCGGCGAGGAACGTAGAAACTAGATAATCGGTGCAAACACCAACAAATGCAACTTGTAGTCCGGGGTTCGTCTTGATAGGCCGTCCTAAATTTCCTGTTGTGTGCTGAGGTCGATGAAGCTCTGATCATGGAGCTATCTGAATTTTACTTGCCAGAACTGACTTTTCTTGCCATGTAGGACCCCACCAAAGAATAAAATCCGATATCAAGCTGCACGAGTTGACCACCCATTCCTAAGAGAACCGTTAGCGCTACCGGTCTGAAACTCGGTATGGCCCATATTGGTGCACTACGCTTCAAACTTGGGGTCCATCGATATTTTCCACATTTTATTCCTCTCTCACCACCGTCCAATACATCCAATCACACAAATTTTGGGGTCCAGACTCCCAGATTCTTTCTAGGAGTTCTCGATAGCATGGGCATGAAACTTGGAACCAAAGATGTTCATTTACATCCTATGAGACTGAATGAACCCAAATTTTATCCACCTGTAGCATCTGTTGGTTCTGTGGCAGCCAGTTAGTTGAGCGGCTTTATCACCCCTAAATTTAATGTACATAAAATGGTAGCCTGGGACCTCCAAAGACCACCCAGACACCATGTGGTGTCAATTCCGTCCTCAGCGGTGTCTCCAAGGCCGTGGTCAACTACCCTGTACTGGCTGTTTTGGAATGCTGCCCAGAAATAAATTGCTCGCTACTCGAAACAGCATCTAAATTCTGCCAAATGTGTTTAACAGACTCCTAGGATGCATGCCATCATTATGAACCCCGGCGGACCCCAACAGTCCACTGATGTCTTCAGAGCTGCACCAAAAACGCTAAGGTGGTCAGCTACCTGGTGATTGATAGTAGGTTGATCCTGGGAGTGGAATGGGACGCCACGGGGATTTGTTCCAGTCAGTTGAGTCAGAATCGAGTTGGATCCTGAGTTGACTCTCGAGGACTCGCTTCATGTGATTACAGTTCAGTGACAGATGCTTGACACAAACAAGGAGATTGAGTTCTGTCTAACTAAAACTTGGGCACAATATAATGTGAGCCAGGTTCCAACGTTCCGGCCAAAGCGTGATCTCACAACCCGTGGGACCATTGTGATTCATTAAATCACAGCAGTGAACCAAGTGGTCTCCGTTTTTACCATACATTTGTTAAGGTTGGTGGGGACCACATTCTGTATTTTCGAGGGATCTGTACTTATGGTGACAGAAAAGTACTAGACAGTACTACTCTTACACTGGGGGCAAAGGCCAGGGCACCTGAAAGACAGGTGCCTTGGCAAGAGGTCCCGATGCATGTGAACAGTGAATCCTTTGAGGACACCAAACATGTTGATACGCCTACTCCGGGACTGAGAGCGGAGCTGAACAATGAATGAACAACAACACCCTGAGCACTCGGAATAGATGTGATGTGCGAGGTGGGTCTAACACGTTCCGATACCGATCAGGTATGTGAGGGGGCTCCGGTGATGCGGCGGCGGCGATGGAAGACTAATGCGGACAATGTAGGGGATGTGGACTTAGCTTCAGCACAAACAGTGTGCGATGGGGACTCGGTCTTCAGCGCTAGCTCGGCGCGATGGTGGCTTCAGCACAACAGTGTGCGCGACGTGGAATTCAGCACTCGGTGTGCGCGGTGGACTTCAGCACTCGGCGTGCGACGGGGACTTCAACGCAAATGCGTGACGGACTGGGGTGATGGAGGATGGAGGCGATATGCTTATAGCAATGCACAGGAAAGGGGGAATGAGATCTATTGCAGGGGTGCAACGAACTGAAGTACATGGTAAACTACGAGGGCTTTTATAGTAAATGAGCAGGCTCAAAGGAGATATGTAAACTGTGCAGAACGGGCTGAGTAAGATAGGGTCGGGTGAATACCCGAGGCTTCGTAAGATGTTCGAGTCAGCACTCCGTGCTTGGTGCTCGGTAGTGCTCGGTACTTGCCCGGTGCTGCGAGCTCGGTATCCGAAAGGGGAATGGTTGAACCGTGGGAACTCGGTGCTTATTTGGGCTCGGTGTTGCAGATTCCGGGTGCAGAGGGAGCTGCTGCGCATCAATGTCTTGAAAGAATGATAATGAACTCTTTGTACAACAAAGGGTTCACAAAAAGAAGACAAAGGGCACGCAGGATTTCCTGCCACCCCAGAAATTGTGCCTGCCCTTTGTCTTCTCTTTGTGACCCCTTTGTCATGCTAAGGGCTCATTATCACCCTTTCAAGATGTGTTTGGTGTCCTGCAAGGAGCTGCAGAACACATGCAGAGTACCTCTTGTCAAGGCACCTGTCTTTCAGGTGCCCCGGCCTTTGCCCCCGGTGTTAGTGCCATCTTGTTCCACTTAAAGAGCATCGAGGCAGGCGAAAAACAGTTGGAGGGACAAATTGTCAACCTGTCTACTGCGTCACAAAGGAAGAGTCCGCCACCGAATGGTCTTCGAAGTTGAAGGGCCACAATTTAGGAATAGGCAGCGTGCAGTGCAGGCAAGTCGCGACTATGCCAATCAAAGCGCTGAACGGATTTGTGCAGTGCCAGGTGCATGGGCAGGCAGCATGCAGGGTCAGCATACACATAGCGCTGATCAGCTCGTGCTGGCTGACATATTGCAGGGTATCTCACAGTTGAGTCCCGAAGCACACATGGAGCAGGGTGTGACCGGAAAGCCATACATATAGAAAGCCGGGTGGAGCTGTGGAGAAAAAAAGCCTGAGTGCTGAGAAGCTGAGGAGAAACAGGCAGTGCCAGGGGGTGTGAAACACAGTAGAAGCTTCAGATACTAGGATAGAGCTAGCAGAGAACAACTGGTGACGAAGGCACAGATGATGGTGAGGGAAACTGGAAGATGCTCTCGTGCAGTGGCTCATTGTCAAGTGCTGGGACAGACTCGGGAACCGATGGAGGTCCGAGATGTCCGAGCACGGGAATATGCAAGGACATCGGTGGTCCGCAGGAGGTCCGGAATCCTATCGTACAAAGTGTGATACAAATAGGGTGGAATAGGACTTTCACAAAGTGAAGCTTCATGAAATTTAGTCCCATCCGATCGGAGCTCCGGCTCGGTGCCCGAGGGGGGTCAGAGCGGGCTTGGCTTCAGCTCGTGCGCTGCGCCTTTCTCTATGCCCAAGGCCCAATTTCTGAGGAAGGAGACAGAGAGGTTAAGAACGAAGACTGAGTCGCGATCCTAGTCAGGACCGGATGGTGCCGATGAGTCCTTTTGGTAAGGACCAAGATTGAGTCGTAATCCTGGTCGGGACCGATCGGTGCCAGGGAGTCCTGTCAGTAAAGACAAAGACGATCGCAATCCTGGTCAGGACCGAACGGTGCCGATGAGTGTTGTCGGTATGCAGAAATGTGAGCGGATTGTGAATGCTACACAAAGTAGGGTTTTGCGTGAACAATGAAAAGTCCTAAATGTGACTGAGTGGATCCGAGGCACAGCCGGATCACCGTCGGGACCGATCGGAGTTGAGGGGTCCTGTCAAGGCAGGGGGAATGTAAGTGGCGAATGAACACTACACAAAATAGGACTTCGCGTGGATAATGCAAAGTTCTAAATGTGACTGTGCAGGTTCAAGGAAAAGCTGGATCGCCGTCGGGACCGAACGGAGCCGATGGGATCTCCAACCCGTGTCCAAGTTCGGAAAAGGACGGAGACCGATGAAGGGAGAGTAATCGGAGAAAGACAGAACTGAGGAAAGGACGATAGGAAGGAAGAAAGTCTTAGTCGATATTCAAACTGACTAGAACGAAGATACATGAAGCTATTTAAACTATAGTGTACTTTATTACATAATGGTCAGAGCCCTCGGGGCTCCGTGATGGAAACGAGCCAAAGCTGTACGAGTGCTGTATGATATGAGTCAAAGCTGTGACAGAGATTCCGGAGGACCAAGGATTCCGAGGGGAGTTGAGTCATAAAAAATCAGAGTAAATAATGATGGAGTGAGAAAAGTCATCGCAGTGTCGGAGAATTCAGAGGTCCGAGGCCCCTGTGATGAAATGAGTCAGGATAGGCATAATGGACATGTGGAAATAATAAGAACCAATGAGATCACTGTAGTTGGCAGGCTGAATTCCAACGGGGTCTGAGGGAGCCCGGGTATGTTTGGAGGCCAACGGAGCCCGAAGGAAGGAAGGCAGCGAGCAGGAGAACTGAAGTGGATGAGGCACGCAGATTAATGGGAAACGCTCAGTAAATCTTCATTGCGTGAAAACCCATTGAGCTCGAATGAGTCCAGGACTGATAGATTGCTGATGTTGAGCTCATCAGGGCTCAGATGAGGTCTGATGTCACAGTACATGACACTCATTGGCTCTCTGTGATGGATACTGGCTGATTCGAGTTAATTACCCTCCATGAACTCTCGTTGCACAGTACAGCCTGATTAATGAACATCTCCGAGATGCCCGAGATGTTTGAACAGCTGTTGTTTGCCTCGGACATGCTCGTACATGGAGTCACTGCCCTCTGGCGCAGTCTCGGGCATGAGCCATTGCTCCCCGATTCCACTCGAGTCATATAGCCGTATTTAGAGTATCGCTATGTATAGAAAGGAAGTCTTCCTGCTTGTGTAAAGGACATCTTACCACTGCAATACATCGTTGCCTTGAAGCACTAGCTTTCCCACTGAGGATTTTACCACTGAGCTACAACCATTGCCTTGCCTAGCAGGTATATCTCTTAGCGGAACAGTCCTAAGAACTACGTGACATTCTGTCGTTCATGTCTAGTAAAGTTTCGCACTTACTATTCGGCTGTTTGAGTACTATCCACAGTGAACATTAGCTGTTTTTATAGGGATTCTGAACCATTCTATTTGTTTGCTGCTAGCACTGGGGACAATAAGCAATATACAGGGCCTGTATATTCTCAGGATATGCTCAGTATATTTGAAACATACTGAGGATATCCTTACGATATCCCGAGGTCTGATGGCTACCATATATGGACTCGGGATATGTTCAGGATATTTTAATACAGCATGTACAAATAATGTCCATAAATGGAAATAAAGACCTACCTTGTAAGGAGAAGGTTTGGCTAAGTGCAATTTGAAACTTGATGCTAGGGTTAGGGTTTCCTTATGGGGAAGTAGATAAGATAAGATATATCTTATAAGCTTTGATTTTCCCAACTGCACTTGGCTGAGCCTTTCCTTATAAGGCAGGTCTTTATTTCCATTTTTGGACATTGTTTGTAAATGTTGTATTGCAATATTCTGAGCATATCCTGAGTCCATATATGGTAGCCATCAGACCTCGGGATATCGTAAGGATATCCTCAGTATGTTTCAAATATACTGAGCATATCCTGAGCATATACAGGCCCTGTATATTGCTTATTGTCCCCAGTGTAGACAGCATATTTCTCACATGCTTCGGCAGCACGCAAAGACAAGATCTATTACACTCTTGGCTCGATGATCTGAAGTCATAATTCTAATCCACCCAACGAGCGAGGAACAAGCGTGTTTACGTTGTAGCATCTGAACGCCCTCGCACATCACATACCTGTACTACGGCCCTCCGAGCGGTCTTAGCACCCCATTCCCCATCAGTCTATATTTTTTTTTAGCTCCCGCTTGCAGCTGCGCCGTAGGCACATCATATTTGGAGCCCACCGCGAAATATGATACACCTACGGCGCGAGGAACAGCGAAGACTACGAGAGCGAGAGCGGGAAAACGGTCGAGAGGGAGCAGAGGCAGGAGCGAATTTAATTGGAACTCGAGAAGGGGGGAACTATTCGTTGTTTTTCAAGTTGAACTACCTACATTTTATAGTACATTAGGCACAGGTAAGGACAAATGAAATACTGAGAAAATAGTACTGGAACAGGCACAAGTGTCGAGCAACAGGAAGGGGGAGAACGAGTGCACATGGAGCATAAGTCCTAGAGGAGTTGAATTAAGTAGGTATCGCATTAGCATGTACTGAGACTGGAAAATGAGACATAAATGGCAAGATTGAGGGATAAAAAGGCAAGATTAAGCGATAAAAAGGCAAGATTTGAAGGACAGGGTGTGCTGTGTTAAAGACGGCGGCATTGAAACCGGAGATGTGATGGTCGGGAATGGGTTGAACGTTGATAGGCTGACCCTGTGACCAGGCGTGAAATCTTTCAATTTTGCGTCTGTTGTTACTCACTAGGGCCATATAAACCAATAGATCACGCTCCAGAGAGCTAGTGTGAGGTCCGAACATCTAGCTAAGGATATACTACGTGTGCTATCTGTAGGCGCTCGGTTGTGAGGATGTTACCACTGTGGACCAGATTCCCAAGCAGCTATACTACCTTTAGCTAAAGGTTGTCCATCCGTTCTGTGAGGAACTGGGACTTGCCTGCACGATCCTACCAAGGACATAGTTACTGCATGCCATCTAGACAATGGGCAATACGCTGGGGACACGATTAGAGTTTGCACAACATCGCGGCGGTCAAAGCAACCTCGTGCGGCGGCAAGTCCGACACTTCCCGATAAAGCCGATCAAGCTTTTGACAGGAAGTGTCAACAGTTTAACCGGACCGATGATCGGGCCAGCGGAACAACAACTCCGCGCGGCTAAATAGAGATCACCCGGTCTAGGCACTTGCTTTATCTAAAAGCCTAGAAACCATATGGAGCTGTCATTAAACACATGGGATCTGCAGCGCAGCAGCTGCGGATTCGAGTCAGAATGGAGCGCGCCATGCGGCTCGTTCCTGGTGTGACTGAGGACGGAGGTCTCAGCCACCATTAAAATAATAAATATACCATTTTCTCGCGAACTAACTTTCAACAGGACCAGTTTCGCAGCTAAATGAGCTTGGAGTGTTTATCCGATGAGTTCTGAATACCCGTTTGTATTATTTTGTGACCAGATACTGTGATTTCCTTATTTAGATCTCTCGTTTGTATAAATACCCGTAGTTCTCTAGGAGGAAGCCAGTGGATTCTACCCTTTTTTACCCAGAGACCAAGGCTACCAGCTAGGTCCTGTGTGGGAACGTCTAGACTCTATTCGGCACAACTCTAGGAACTTTTAGTTCTTTCAGTTAGCTTACATTGTGGGAATAAATTTGATTTTGATTGATATTTGAACGCGAGACAAGTTGAGAAGTTCGAAAGAGCTAATCAAGTGCAAGTTACAAGTTACCAGTACACACGAACAAGTTGAACATCGGATTTTCTGTGGAGCTGTAACCTTTGTCGTTACTTTGCCATAAGTTTATCAAGCCCGTTACCAGAATATAAGTGCCAGACAGAAATCGTATTGATCTTAAGATCACCTTGGAAGTAATTCCAAACCCCTGTTGCCCCAATTCTACTTTCCTTACCCTCTGAGGTCGCGTCAAGTGCCTAGAACGGTCTGGTTGTCCCAAAAAATCACCCTTAGCTAAAAACTGCTTTTGCGTTGTAAAGTCCCAAATTGCCACTGCCTAATACCTGGTAGGAACCCCGAACTTGCGCGTTTGATAGTTTGAGTTGTTGTGTGTTGTTGGTGTTGTTGGTTGTTCACTTGTGTGCTCAGCTTCCACGCTTTATTTCACCAGTGGTTCAATAGTCAGCGTTTCAATGTTACGAGAACACAGCTGTTTGATGTTGGATCAAAATCCGTGTGATTACGCGGTCAGCGCTGATCACTGCTCATCAGCGGGGCGCATTCAGGATGGGAAACAATGGGCATACCTCCTCCGACCCAAGGTTGTGGCTAAATTCAGGCTTATTCAAGAGGAAAGCGGACAGTTGAATGAACTGTAGTGTATTTTGCCGTGTAATAGTCTAATGGGATGAATTTCACGTAATGGATATGGTGAAAACTTGATTCACTGTAAGTTAGAGTGAACTCAAATATTCACGGCATACCGTGAATATTTTCTTTGACTGCAGAAATGTGTGAAATGTGAACTTCACTATCTTGTACTGTGAAGTTCACGTTCTCCGTTTTCCACGGTGTGATTGAGGGCGGGATTCAAACTGTAACAATTCCGCTCATGATATCTGCTGCCTTCTCGGCACTGCAGGTAGTTGGTAAGCAATTTCGATGCCAACCATCGTGCACCTGACAGCTGGAACTTTGTTACAGCGCTGAGCAGGGCAAGAGAGCCAACACCGGGAAGTATAGTATATGGACTGGTACATGAGGGCCTTAATCCAATATTTTCTACCTCCTTTGATTCTGACGGTGGTCTGTGGGCACACGCTAATTGTCTATTTCACAGAATGCCGGTGTGAGACCACCCCGTAATTGGATCACGACATCATTTAATAGCTGTTAGATGGGACTGAATCGACGGAAGGAATTGGTACCTGCGCGAAATTGCAGATGGCGATGCTCAAGGACCGTAAAAGGCCAGCCCAGGTGTCCAAGCACGCTTGAAGAAATGATCCATGTGGCCCGCGCTGGCGGAAAACACACTTGGTGAATAATGAGAATGATAGGAGGGACGGGGCCGAATGTGGACTGTACGTCCTATAATTGACCGGGCGTGCAGGGCATGCGGATCCTGGTAATCGCGCATCAATGTGAAAGTGGTGAGGGTCGTCGACGTTGAAAGACACAGAGCATGCAGCATCCTCGAGCCAAGTGAAGGACTGTCAAGAATTCAAGCGCGGCACCTACAGTAACGCAAGAAAAGCGATAGTGAATTTGAGAACTGTTAGATTTGATGTCGCGATTGTGAAAAGCTCAAAGCTGCCTCTGCTTCGGCAAATATACACTGGCACTGAATCTCTCCTTCGGCTTCGTAGTATGGAGAACGGAGTCTATCCGACTCTAGACGCTACAGGAAGCCTGAAGGTTTAAGGTGCCCAATGCAAGCCCGATGAGACCCGGAGGAGTAGAGATCGGCGAGTGAACTTCAGAATAACATCACATCAGGAAAAAAAGACTTTGGTACATAGCACCTGGTAGCCTCGGTAGTTTTGGTAGCTTGGTAGCTTAGTCCCCCTGTATGTAGCTCCTGGTAGCTCCCTGCCAAAGACTGGTAGCTTCTGGTTTGGTGGGTGAGCTCGGTTGCAGGCTGGTAGCTGTCAAGTAAGGTGCACCCCATCCACCCTCGACAAACGTCACGTGAATTTCCATATTGGATGAACGAAGGAATATCAGCCCAACAACGGAGGCCAGGGAAAATTCCTCCGACCAGATTGAAGATATACATGTAAAGAAGCTGTAAATAAAAATTTATGGCTTTACGGTCTTCGTGGACAAGGGAGTTGAGCGAACACTGAAGGCATCAATCGGCCCCATCAATCAGTGCCAATTTTGATTCTGTGGAAAGTCGGGCTAACTCCAAGTGCAAATGGGTGCTTATCATCCGGTTTATTTTCTTAGCGACAACATAGGAACCCTATCGTAAATCTGGTCGAAGGATTTGACTGAATGGTAACGAGAAAGTATTTATAGATTTTTTCAAGTCGCCGATCCGCAATAGGAAATTCACGTGACGTTTGTCGAGGGTGGATGGGGTGCACCTTAGCTCCCGGGTAGTTCACAGTAGTCTGGCGTAGCTCGCAAAATATTCTTACAGGCATGCAGAAGCACAAAATATAAAGCCAAAACCAATGTATTCAAGCATTCTATGCAACAAACACCGCAATGGAACTGTGCAAATAAGGATCAGGCACGTAGCTGCAAACAGCGTGATGACGGCGTGGAAGTAATGACCTGGACATGATATCAGAGGTGGCAAGATAAAGAACCGATGGGCTTACCAATACTCGAAACTGGAAAGCAACAAGATAAGCAGAGACTTGAAGTTATGTGGGGTCCGAATTGTGGAAGGAAAGACCGGCAGAAGCACCCAGCCAGCGAGGTGTTGATGTTCCAAAGTATTTGAGGGCGGTTTGAAATCTTGGAGGATTGAAGGAGTTTTGGAGCAGCCAGGGAGCCTAAGGGGTAGGGCGAAGACCGGGTGTGGTGCAGGAAAGGCATCGGGCGAGCAGCGGGACAGAGATTTTGGAGCGCAAGTGATTGAAGAGTACATGGGAGGGGCAGGAATGGCAGATCAGGAAGGATGAGGAAGTTTCCCGCAAATATGGGAGGGAGAGTGCGATAGGGAGATGGAGGAAAGGAAGAAAGAACGACCAACTAATCAATGTTCGGCACCACAAACAATCACGCAATCGAACACGTCCATCGGACTTTGAAACGACTTGGCAGATTTCTCATCAAAATCCTTTAGTTTCCAAGTCTGATGCATTCAATCGTACAGCTTCCATTTGTCTCAAGGAAGAGGAAACACCAATATGGCATCGATGTGGCCGTGAAAACACTCTTCTTTGAGGGATCCCGCTTAGCTCTGCTATCGACCGCTACTGATCCGTGAGCAATGTGCTACCACACGCTACGGTGAAACGGTGATACGGCGCGTCTGGCGCTAACCGTGAAATCCTGCTATTTTGCGAGTCCTAGGGCTACCTTGCCTGGTACTATACAATTAGGATCAGAGCTGAGCTCCGAAGCTGCTGGTCATATATCAATGATGCTGAGAGAACCGTAATGTTATCCTGGGCATACTACGGCTTGGTCCCATTCCATGGGGGTCGGCATAGTAGTCCGAGGGGTATCAGGAAGTTCGTTAGATGTAGTCCACAACCTATACCTAGGGGTGGGTTACACTACAAAAAGCTAGGTATTACCAAGGAGGTTAAACCGAAAGCCTAGACAAAGATTAAGTACCAAGATAGACACAGACGGCTGGATGGAACCAGTCCGAGGAACAATAAGTCACCGTCCAAGGACAAGGACTGCGACCGGAGATGATCATGCTCGAGGGCTTACCACAGTCCGAGGACTATGTTAAATATGATACTTATGATGTCCCGAGGACCTTTGCGGGTGCCCCCGGACCGCTCATATGGGCAATAGGAGACATTGTTGACGTTCAAGGAGCCCTTGCGGGTGTCCACGGACCGCTCACACACTTACAGCAAGAACACTTAGATGTCCTAGGAGTCCATCGCGGATGTCCCAGGACCGCTCTAAGTCATTCCATGGACGCACTCCCAGTGGATCCCGGGGATGATCAAACATGTGACGGACGCGACGCGTCCTAGGAAACCAAACTAGATCAAAGTGATCAGTGGATGACCGATCACAGCAGGCTGAAATGTTGAGGCTGAGCCGTCGAGGACGTAGACAGTTGGCAGAGGTACTCTGTGGCTTACACATTAAGCTGGACAAATGGGATGGATTAGCAACCATGCTGGGGCAGGACGCAAGTGTCCGAGGAGCCGGGACGATCAGCAATAGGTTCGGCCAGTCCGAGAGCATTTGAAATATACCCAATATAGGCCCTAGGAGTCAAAAGATATGACTACTAGGTGCCGAGGACCCCCAAAACTAGAGCGGCTCACCGCGTATACCCTTCCTATCCTGCCCGGACTGTCTGTTTCTCTTATCTCATCATATTTCTCATTACTTAGTTCCACCCTGTCATGTACCTCTCTATTTACTATAAAAGATCACTGCTGTAGGGTGTGTCCTACGTGGTCTTTATAATAAATAGGGATATACATGACAGAGTAAAACTGAGTAATGAGAAATATGATGAGATAAGAGAAACAGACAGTCCGGGCAGGATAGGAAGGGTATACGCGGCGAGCTGCTCTAGTTTTGGGTGTCCTCGGCACCTAGTACTCATATCCTTTGACTCCTAGGGCCTATATTGGGTATATTTCAAATGCTCTCGGACTGGCCGAACCTATTGCTGATCGTCCCGGCTCCTCGGACACTTGCGTCCTGCCCCAGCATGGTTGCTAATCCATCCCATTTGTCCAGCTTAATGTGTAAGCCACAGAGTACCTCTGCCAACTGTCTACGTCCTCGACGGCTCAGCCTCAACATTTCAGTCTGCTGTGATCGATCATCCACTGATCACTTTGATCTAGTTTGGTTTCCTAGGACGCGTCGCGTCCGTCACATGTTTGATCATCCCCGGGATCCACTGGGAGTGCGTCCATGGAACAACTTAGAGTGGTCCCGGGATGTCCGCAATGGACTCCTAGGACATCCAAGTGTTCTTGTTGTAAGCACGTGAGCGTTCCGGGGACACCCGCAAGGGCTCCTCGGACGTCAACAATGTCTCCTATTGCCCATATGAATGGTCCGGGGGCACCCACAAGAGTCCTCAGGACATCATAAGTATCATATTCAACATAGTCCTCGGACTTGTTTCAGCCCTTGAATATGATTATGTCCGGTCAAAGTCCTTGTCTGT
This sequence comes from Mycena rosella, assembly GCA_029378255.1. Classification (NCBI taxonomy): domain Eukaryota; kingdom Fungi; phylum Basidiomycota; class Agaricomycetes; order Agaricales; family Mycenaceae; genus Mycena; species Mycena rosella. Next base: position 19,418 of record JARKIE010000594.1, on the reverse strand, counting down.
GGACTTCGACATATGGTTCCTCAAACTGGTTCTATCCAGCCGTTCTGTGTCCAACTTGGTACTTAATCTTCGTCTAGGCTTTTGGTTTAACCTCCTTGTTGATACCTAGCTTTTTTTAGTGTAACCCGCCCCTAGGTATAGGTTTTGGGCCACATCTAACGAACTTCCTGATACCCCTCGGACTACTATGCCGGCCCCCATGGAATGGGATCAAGCCGTAGTATGCCCAGGATAACATTATGGTTCTCTCAGCATCATTGATATATGACCAGCAGCCTTGGAGCTCAGCTCTGATCCTAATTGTATAGCACCGGGCAAGGTAGCCCTAGGATTCAGAATAGTCCTAGGATTTGCAAAATAGCGGGATTTCATGGTTAGCACCAGATGCGCCGTATCAACGGATCAGAGGCTGGAGCACTACCAGAGCTACTAGCAGCTACCAGGCTTTCGTTGGTGGCTACGAGGACTACCAGTCTCTAAGAGCATTTACCTGGAGATACCTAACAAAACAGTGTTTCCTGATGCAGCGAGCTACATATACCAGCACTGGCCATGGAGAGCAGACATGGGGAGTGGACCCCGGCACTGCACTGTGAATCCAGACGATGGGTGGAGGCACCGCCAAGCAATCAATGGTTTCTATGTCAATGCCCTCTGATGGAGACCCAAGATCAGAGGACCTTGCATCAAAATATACCATACCGGCAGGATTCCGCCATGTTAATCTTGCCCCTGCAACTGCGGCAAGAAGAATTGTTCGTTCTCAGGCAGACTGAGCCCGTTCCTCGCTCCCTGCATCACATCAAGCAGGAAACCCGGGGGGAACGGTGAGCGCGATGAATTTGCGCACTTGCCCGAAAAATGGTTTCGGTTGCAGGACCACCGGCAAATTGTGATGGTTCTGATTCTTGTCAACCTCGAGAGTAAACTGAAGGAATACCAAGTGAGTAATTAGTTGCAGATGAGTTGTATTATGTCACACCTTAATAAATGTCGCGTCGCGCACAGCATCCAGGGAGGTATGATACGTGGAGACCAGGTCCCGAGCATGGATTAAATCACCTCCGCCCAAGCGCTTAAGCTTGCCCCATAATTAAAGCTCTATCGGGAGGGATTTGAGTGCTTGAGAGCGACTCACATCGTAATTTGTGGCCAGGTACGATGTGATCTTGTTTTGCAACAGTGTATCCACAGCCATCGTATGGTGCGGGTACATCATACAAATATCTGGGTCTGAAAACAGCTTCAAAATAGGCAAATCAAAGTGTCGAAACCACTCACAGTCGTCAAATGCTAATCCGGTCTCTTCCATATCCTTTCCGGGGCTGAGATCAAGCTCGGCAGTTAGGCTGTACAGAGATTTAATCTGCCTGAGCTGCGTGACATCTTGTATGCGATGAGCAAGACTCGTGAACGGATATTTGCGACTCTTCACGGCGGGTACAAGAGAGCCACAGAAGCGCTCCATTACAAAGGCCCAAAAACACCACATAGGGCCGATTTTTCGAATGTTTTCGGTGATATGCAATAAGGCGTGAATGGGGAGGGTGCATGCGCTCAATCGCGACTCCTTGTATTGATAATATAATCTATTTCGAAGGGTTAGACTTAGAAAAAGAAACGAGACAATTGTACACACTTTTCATATTTCTCAACCCAAGCTGCAAATCCTGGCTCGATCACGCTGATCTCGTCAGGGGTGAGCTCGAAGCGTAGACACTTGTCAATGAGGAGGATGAATTGGATGAAATGGTTGTAATAGCAACGCCGTGAGAACCGGTTATGGAGAAGAACTGGGGCTAGAAGGGTGGTGAAAAGAAACCAAAACTTCGCCGTACACTGGTAGCGATCCTTGGCAATGTCCGGAATTCGGGCACCAAAAGTGGATGGAATGGTGGAGCCCGACTTGGCACAGGCATCGCCGATTGCGTCGAAGACAGAGGGCGGCCGGAAATAGACAGGTGAGGAATAAACTGTAGTTAGAAAATATTGTAGCATACAAGAATGTTGAAGAGATCAGGTGCGTATAAGTTGCGGGAGGTCGCGATGACCTTGGCTGGATTAGGAAACTGTCTATCAGGTGGCGGTGAAACCGCACATGACTCGGAGGCGCGGCCCGGGCCTAGGGATGTGAATAACCTGCCCTATATGGAAGGACCAGGGGGAGGGGGTCCTGAGAAGGGTTGAAAAAAACTTTTCAACCCTATATCCGTTTTTCGAATCCCGATTCCCCCTTGGAAGGTACGATGTCCTCCATGCCCATATCACACTGGGGGAAAAGGCCGGGGCACCTGAAATACAGGTGCCTTGACAAGAGGTACTCTGCATGTGTTCTGCAGCTCCTTGCAGGACACCAAACACATCTTGAAGGGGTGATAATGAGCCCTTAGCATGACAAAGGGTTCACAAAGAGAAGACAAAGGACAGGGACAATTTCTGGGGTGGCAGGAAATCCTGCGTGCCCTTTGTCTTCTTTTTGTGGACCCTTTGTCGTGCAAAGAGTTCATTATCATTCTTTCAAGACATGTTTGGTGTCCTCGAACAATTCACGGCTCACATGCGTCGGGACCTCTTGCCGATTATTTCTTATGGAATAACTAGCCCTAGGGAGGTGTTTTTCAAGGGTCCTCCCACATTCTGGGGACGTCCCACTGCTCGGGTGGGGACTTCCCAGCTGTGGTCTTGGGATATCCCACGCGCCGCAGGCAGGCAAAAATTTGCCATTTTTGGCAGGTGTGGGACATCCCCCGGCCGCAGGTCGAACCGAAAAAATTGCCTTTTTCAGCGGTTAAATTTGGGTATATCCCCCATGTAATAAAATATTGTCCCTTCCACGGCTGCTTGGGTACTGCTCCGCCCTTGTGCATCAGATGGCTCTGCACCTACTGCTACCACCTTGCCCGTGTGCAGCTTGCATGCACCTCCGCCTTGTGTGTCATACGGATGTGCACCGACCACCTCCGTCCCGCTCAAATATGCCTCCACATTGCGCATCAGATGGGCCTGCATGAATGTGCCTCGACCTTGCACATTGGATGGGTGTGCACCTACCGCCTCTGCATTGTGGGCCATGGGACATGGGATGTCCCAGTTAGCTATGTGGGATATCTCATGAGCACATGTGGGATGTCCCATGAAACCATTTGGGACATCCCACAAAAACACTTGAGACATCCCACAAAAACACTTCGGACATCCCACACAAACACCTGGGACATCCCACTTTAATTGTGGGGACATCCCATTTACTGTAGTGGGAAATCCCCCTTCAACATCCCACCTCGGTTCATTGGGATGTCCCACTGACAGAGGAATTCCCCGTCGGAACATCACATCTCAGTGGGATGTCCTACAAATAGAGGTGGGACGTCCCACCTCTATTTATTTGAAGGCGGGATGTCCCCACCTTTATATTTTTCAAAGTGGGACATCCCATCCCAAGTGGGGATATCCCTCGTTCCACACGAAACCTCTGTCTGGAGGCAAATCAGTTTGACTTACACTAAATTACATAATATCAACCTGCGCGCTCATTCCCGCATCCTCCCCGACCTGTTTGGCCAAAATTTTCCAATATTTGTGCCATCAACACTGCTGAAACCTGCCCCTATGTACTGGAATTGACCTGGATATACCCAATGTGTGTGGTCTGATCCCATGCCTGGCCTGCCATCATACATGACCTTAAAATCACGTAAAAATAACAATTAAAAAGAGAAAAATAAACTGACCCAGATGCACCCAATGTGTCACGTGCGCTGCGGACACCCGCCCTGTGCGCCGGAATCTGATCCCGTACCTGGTCTGCCTGGCCCCACCATCATACATGATCCCAAAATGATGTGAAAATAACCATTAAAAAGAGGAAAAGAAACTAACCCAGATGCACACAACGCGCCACGTGTGCCCCCAACACCTGCCCTGTGCGCTGGAATCTGATCCCATACCTGGTCTGCCTGGCCCCACCATCATACGTGATCCCAAAATGATGTGAGAATCTATTATACAAAGGAGAGTTCATCATGTGACCTTTGTCTCGAAAACAGATGCTAAGACAAACATTCGGCTAACATCATCATTCCTCTCGCCATCGCGTCCAGCGCTCGCTGTCCTCTCTCCCTCATTCTGCTCCATTTTCGCATGTTTTCACGTCACTCTTGCTGCTCGATGCCTTGCCCGAGATCCCTACATGCCTCGGCAGCCTAACTCGCTTCATTTGACAACTGCATACCCCAGACATCCCCAGGACTTCAGACATTCACAGACATCACCGCATATAATTACTTTTCTGAGTGAGCCATATGTAATGCTACTTTGCTAATAAAATTCTTTATTCTTCACAACCTGTGTGAGACTCTGAGACCAACATGTTTGATGCAAGTGATTCACTTCGGTCACACCACTTTTTTGACCAGACCCCGGTTCCTGTGTTCTTATGGTGAAGTATCTGGGGTGGTTTCTGGGTCTCCTGGCTCTTTTAATCTCGCATATGTGAGTCCGACTTCAAGCAAAGGTGAAACCGATTCCCGAAGTGCTAATATGTATATTAGGGCCCCATCTCTTCCGACCCCGCTGTCCTCTTTGGCTCACCGCCACACGACATCCGTGCGCAATGCTAGGCATGGTGCAATGTTACCTAGCTCTGCCGTTCCGCGTCGCTCTCCCACTCACCCCCATGCCCCTTTTCGTGGCATTGCAAATGAGGTGTCGCACATCCAAAATGCACCTTCAACGCGACCTGTCTCCCCTTCATTGGATCGCGCAAGCGTGTCGTTCCGTGATGCAGACTGTGAGCGAAAACTGGTGCTTCAGGAAAGCCCGAGCAGGTGAAGACGTCGGATTCCGGGAGCTTCTGGGGATGAGAACTGGTCCTCCTCTCCAGCTGCGGGCACCCGCTCTTCATCTCCAACTCCCGGGGCATCTACTTCTTGAGTAGCTCGGGTGTGTTACGTGCAATCATTCAGCAGAACACCGTTCTAACTTTTTTTTTTCAGCCATTGATTCCACATCTCGGGCTTCAGACGCCTCCGGCTACTGAAACGACCACTGCACCTGTTCCGAGTGCACAGAGCTTGGCTCAACGAGCCTGAAGGCAACGCGAAGCTGCCGCTCGAAGGGAGCAAGAAGCGGCTGCTGCTGGGCCCATGGCAAATGCGGCTCCAGGGGCCCCGGTGGAGAACATAAATCGATATTCGGCTGCTCAGCAAGAACGCCGGGAACGTGAGCATCGAGAACGAGAATATGCCCACGTACAACAGGAGAATCGAGAGCAACGTGAGCGTGAGCGAGTCGAGCAGCCTCAGCAACCACCTCGACATCAGGAAGGTGCTCCAGCTGGTGCCGATCCAGCAAGAAGAGCCCCGGGGCCGGCGCCTGCCCCGCAAAACAATCGTTCAGCGGCCCAGCAACGACGTCGGGAGCGTGAACGGCTGGAGCGCGAAAATGGAGTGGCAGCACCACCTCAAAATCGTCGGAGAAATGCACCGCCAGGTATGTGTGTAGACGAGACCTCATGAATGCTTGACATATGTGTTCTTTAGCACCCGCAAACCAAGCTCCAGTGCTTCCACCTGCCCGCCGTCTGTACGTTGAGCCTACTGGAAGGCACGACCTCGGCCGTATGAATGTGGTCTGTCGCCATTGCAATGCTCTTCATTGGATGGGAGAGAAGACGGTCGCATCAAGCCAGGGAGCCCCGCAATTCGGCTCCTGCTGCAATCATGGCAAAGTCGACTTGCCCATTCTCGCGGAACTGCCTGCTCCCCTGCAGCAACTTCTCACTGGTATGGACACACAGTCGAAGGAGTTCAGGCAGAACATGGCACAGGATAATATCGCGTTGTCCTTCACTTCGCTCGGAGTCAATGAAGACCATGCTATCAACAACGGCTGCGGACCTCCCATTTTCCGAATTATTGGTGTATGAGCACTCGGGCACATGACCGAGGCTCGGGGATATCTCGGGTAAGTACGTGGCTCACCATGAATCATACAGAATGAGAGAGAATGCTCAAGAACAGTACAGAACAGTATGGTATATTTATTATATGACTCAGAGTGACTCAGATAGACAGTATAAATACAGTAGGAAAAGACCACATAACCTTACGAGCTTGTACCACCCGCCCTCACGGGCATCGTGTAATATATCGAATACACTGAGCTACACTTAACTACACTGAGGGCTTTGGCCCCGAATATATTCTACAGCATCAAGATTTCCTGGGACAAAGGATCTCCGTGAATGGCCCCTGCGTAGGTCACCGTGCAGACCTACACAGACTTGCGTAGACCTAAGCAGAGCTAAGCAGAGCTACGCTGATATCTAGAAACCTACACAGATTATGTTTAGTCCAACTACCAAACAGCTCTCTGTGTACTGTATTATTACGATCAATTCGACAGTCACGGGTCACGGACCCCCCTGTCAACCCCGACCATATTTCGACATTGAATGTCGAAATATGGTCGGGGTCACGGGTCACGGAGGGGTCTGTCGAATGCAATTTTCGTCACGACCAACCCAAATTTCTCTCAACCATGCTAAAAACCTAAATTTTGCGTCTCGGATGTCGAAATTTTGAAGGGTGTCACGCCAAAATTCGGTGGTTGTCGAATTGTCGAACTGGTTTTTTGGGTCACGGGTCACACCCCCTGTCGAATTGATCGAAATAATACAGTAGTTATATATAAGTAGGTGTAGGTAACCTACACAGAGGCTAAGTGTAGGACCTCCATCAGGGAAATCCGAAATACTATGAAGTAGGAGTGGTAGCTTTCTGGGACTTGGATGGTCTATGGAGGTCTATGGACCAAGTGGCATACTATGGCTGTCTATGGTTGACTTTTGTTGTCTATGAATCCTTGCTTCAATTTCAAATGTCTATCAGTATAGTCGTCAAATAAACACCAACTATGAGTGTCTATGAGAACCATATGTGAACTATCTGTGCCTAAGGTTGAAACAATAAGATGCTATGCAAAATAAATTACCAAATCGACTGGTACGCGTATAGACTCGCCCAGTTATTAACAAAAAATGATCGGCACTCATCTAAAACATTGTCAGATGTCCATAGGGAGTTGACATCGTCTCGTCCGAAGTTTGGAAACAGTTGGCACGTTTGACAATATCGGTGAGTGGGATGATAGAGGCGTGAGCAAATCCATTTGTGCGTCGAGGAGGAACCATAACGGAATACATATCATGGTTTTCCTCATGCCGGGGTTTAAAAGTGGTGAACCACTCGACATATGCAAGGCAGGTCTTGGGCCACTCAGATGGTGTGAGTGTGGAATCATCGAACTTGTCCGGCAGCCTGAACAGGACTTTCACACGGCCGACACGAGTACCTAGGGCGAGAGAGTCAGTTTGAAGTCATGATAATATTTGATGCAGTTAGCATGACTTACTAGAGAGGCCTGTCGCCCCAGCGGTTGAATTACAGCGCGCTATTACAGTATCAAAACGTGCAGGCGACATCCCATCCTCGGATGGTGGCCGAACAGTGACTGTTTGGAAGTCCTCTGGATTGGTTTCGTCTATGCCAGTGCCTGGATCTAGGGATGAGGGTTCAAATTTGAAGTTGTGGTATACATCAAGCCTGTTAAAGGGAAGAGTGGCAGCAAGAAGCTGAGTTGGTTTCATGGTCTTATCATTGAGAAATTCCTTTAGTGTATGGGTGAATGAATTAGCTGAATGATTATGTTCGATTGCAGGGAGAAGTTGGCGGGGGGACTGTGGTTTTTTGGCGAGTTGGATCGCTTGACCGGTGAAGGTGCGGACAATAGGGAGGCTGGCCGGTTTCCGTGTTGACTCCAACCAGGCCAGGTAGGTTGCGAAGGAGGAGATCTTCTCCTGTCGTGCCAGCCAAGTTATCATCTGGGGAAATTCATCGCGCCGATTAGATGCCCGCCAGCCATTTTTAGCGAAGTCAATATGAAGGCGCTCGAACATTTCTGTGTTGTAGTTGTCTGTCGTCCCAAAGAACTCGATGGCTTCGATGTAGTGAAGGAGAGAATGGAATTTTGGAATACTGAAATCCTTGCGAACGGTTGCAGTGATAAAATAATCCCTGTCCGCATGCCAAACATTGAGAGCTGCTCGCATAGAAGATAGAGTGCCATCGTCGTGGGTGCTGTACTGAGCCAGATAAATAAAATCAAGAATTGAGCGACAGGCTCTGATGCCTTTTGCGGGAAGTTTGCCCACGAGACAGCCAAGAAGAATGCAGGCCATCGCTTTGCGTTCCGAGCCCGAGATCTGGGAGAGCAAGGAAATTCCTTTCGGAAAGTGGCGCACCCCAAATGCAAGTGGGAGCGAGCGAATGCGTGCATCAAGTTCATCCTCTGTCATGAGACTTTGGCACCAACCAACAAGGTGCTTGAAAACACCTTGGTAAAGTTGATGCAATACGTCAGGAGTGAGGGAAAGGGAAAGGTTAGTGAGCGGGAATCCCTGCCAAAATGGGCGGTGAATACCGGCGACCTCGTGGTCCATACAATAATCATGAAACTTGTTCTCTGTCCCTGTTTTCTCGCCCTGTGAATAACACTGAGCGTCCAATCAGGAGTTCGAGGGGATCCAGTTATCGGATCCTGTAAGTCGGCGGCACTGCGTTGGCACTTGGGACAGGTGCCGTATTTTGCACAACCAACCAAGCACTGCTCGGGGTAGTCCGCAACATAGGATGCGAGGATAGGGAACACCAGGCGAACATTTCCATCGCCCCCGACAACCTCCATGCCCTTGTTTCCGGCATCAATCAAGGGCTGAAGAATGAGACGCATCGAAGCATGGAAAAGCTTCTGGTTCCGTGTTTTAACACCCTGTTTTGACAGCCCCGACCGCAAGATCTTGTCCACTGACAGATACCCCAGCAGAACACAAGCACTCTGCGATGGCTTTCGACGGAGTGCCTTGGGAATATTTCCGAGAGTGAGGTAGACAGGATATGCTGATTTTCCGCCGGAGAACTGTGTAAGTTGTGTCTTATCTGTGGCGATAATTACGGGAGCAAGTGCGGCGCCTTTCGGGAGTTTACTCTGTGTGAAATGAGACACATTGCAGATGAACTCAGAATTAAACTCACTTGAACTGCAGTCCACCATTTTCCTGTCCACATCTCATTATAAACGCGGTTATCGCGTTGGGCGTCCGAGAACACCTTTGTTGGAACATAGACGATGTCCTTCGCATGGGCTGGGTTTCCGAGGAGTGACCGAATAGCAGCTAGTGGATCGCGATACCGAATAAAATGCTTCTCGCCAGGACGGTCAGGAAATGAGAGGGATTTGGTCATCCATTCGCCAGCACGCTCGGGTATATCATCAACAATTTGATGCAGGCCTCGTATGTTCTTGTATGATAGCCCTAGCTTCTCGCGAACCTGCTCCAGCGTTAAAATGAATTTATGATAGCTTAATAAACAGAAATCGTGACGCACTCCGGGAATATTAAGCAATCGATCAAAAGCTTTGTGGCCGGGGCCATCCTTAATAACCCACTCTGCTATTCGCCAATCCAGCTCAGACGCGAACGGAGCAAAGAGGTTCGGAGAATCAGGAGCGCCCATTTCCACATCGCCATCGGGATCAAGTGCCAATCCGAATGATTGCTTCCATTTCGTGTGCAGATTATCATTCATCCGAATAACTCGGCCAGCCGTCGGATGAGAATCAATAACACGGCCTTCATTGTCATCGCTTAAATGATGTGTCCTTCGGGTCTGCGGAATGCTCTGCGGCACCAAAGATGGGCCTGCTGCATTGGGATCGGCGGGTATAAACTGGAATAAATCATCCTCCCACTGCTGCATGACCTCTTCCACAGGGATTTCAGCCACCGGATCCAGAGGAGTATTCTCGTCGATAGGAGGTGGATCCGGAGATGGTGTCCTCATAGTTCGACGTCGACCCTCAGGGTTTTTCCCCTTGCGGTACCATGCACAGTGTCTGGATTGTTTAAGATGGGATTGTGTTCCACCGGAGGTCCGGAATTGCTTGCCGCACGCAGGACAGTATAAATCGTCGTCGACATAGTTAGGCATGCTGGTTGTGAGCGTTCCGGACAAGAGTGTTATCGATCAAACGAGGTGGGGATATTACTTCATGACAGGTCAGATCAGAGAGCACGAATGGAATGTGATGGCTGCGTTACCGCGAAACATCAAGTCGGGCATCATCAGTGACAGTGAGCAGGCAGCCTCAAAATTCTAACGCATCTCTCTCCTTCGCTCTTCCCCCACCCCAATTCCACTCTTTTCATATTCTCACCCACCTCCACTCTTTTCATACCTCCCATATTTTAGTCATCTATGGCACCCACTGCTTCCAAAACCAAACCCAAGGAGAGCACCAAAAAAGCCGCACCATCTGAGCTCGAAAAACTCATCGCGCACCAGAAGAAAACACAGAAAGCACTCGAAAAACAGCTGGCTGAGGCCAATGCTAAGCGTGCGTTCAATGCTATTCATTAGAAGACACGGCTTACCTTTCTCCCACTGCAGTGGTTGCCAAGCGTAACAACGACCTTCTTGATGAGGAAGAAGATGCGGTACGTCCTGCGAGAAAAAAGGTGTGCATTATTTTTTCCTTCATCTCCCGCTCCTGATACATCATGACAAGGCGAAGGCATCGAGTCTACCTGCTTCATCGAGTCCACCTGCCTCGGACTCATTCGAGGAGGAGGACAGTGCCGGCCTCGCAGGCCTCTTAGGTACGTACTTGATTTTATCACATCACTCATCTCTGATTCACAATGTGCAAGGCTCTGACCGTGTTACTGAGCCAGAGGACAACGAGAAGACCTCAGATGTCGGCTCCGTCGTCCCAGATATCTCAGACGAGGAGGAGCTCGAGGGAAGCAGTGACGAGCTTCCCACTCCCATGCAGGATGATGAGGTGCCGTCGCCATCCCCTTTTATCCTTGTGCATCTATTAACGTTGATCAGATGGTGACTGACAAGCCGGAAGTCAGGCGCAAAATGGCGGCCGGTCAGCGCAAAGCCCCCACGGGGACTTCCAAGCGTGTCACCCAGTCGACATTTAGTCCGGGATCTGTACATTTGGCCAATGTTGGCCGGTTGGCGGTTCGCGTGGGGATTGCTACCCAGGAGGGGTTCCCATCCAACCATGCTGACTTCGCTTGGGACGCCTTGTCCGGAGCTGTCGAAACATCCCAAGTGCCGGAGCTTATCGAGCGTCTCGCCACGGCTAACAAATCCGACAAGCGACGGTCTGAACTTACCGCAGATGTTTGTGTTATCTCCTTTTGTACAATTCTGCCGTTGATTATTCTATTTCCAGGCATGGGGCGGCGCTCCCCAGCTCCGGGGTGAGATCAAGTCTATCTGCAAAGCTGCTGTCGCCTCGTTCGGAATCCCCGGGGACTTCACGCCTGCCGAGATCACCAAGCACATCAAATGGCTTACCGGCAGGAAAGGTATTTTCAAGTACGGCGGAATCGATTTGAAGGTACGCGTCATTCTGTATATATTTCATGCCGTACAATGCTTAAACCTCCGAGAAAGAACCAGACATATAATGTTCAGCAGCCTTATGGCGCTTCGTTCTACAAGGCCGTCATCACGAAGCAATGGTTTGACACTAATAAGTCCGAGGGGGTGCGCACGGCATCGTGTGAAGCGTACATTGATTCACCGGTGCCCCTGCTGGTTATAGTGACAGGCGCGGTAAGTAGAGTTTGCGTACGTGAAACACTACTAATCATTAAACAGATGCGCAACTCCTTGTCCGAGTGGTCTACAGGTGTGCGCATTCAGATCAAGTTCACTGAGGAGGAGTTTGGCCCGCAGTGAGTTTAAACATATATATTTGCTTCTCCGCTTATTAAGTCTGTTTAGATATCAGCGTCACCGGGCTGCACTGCTCAATTTGCAGGCCAAGTCGCCCACCTGGTCTGCGCAGTTCCAGCGCGAGCTTTACGTTAAGATTGTGTATGTTGTCGTCTATTTTTTTTACATCTATCCTCGCTGATTGCTTTTAGTTCGACCTCGAACTTCCCCCACCTCAAGGAAATCATCGCCCCACTTGATGAGGATGAGTTGGATGGAGTCGACTTCGAAGCCCTTGAGGCACACGCAACTGGGAAGGACCAACCCGATGTGGCCTCCACTCCAACCGATGCTGCAGGCGTCCCGCCGGTTTGAATGGTATGTATTATTTTCCCACCGTCCGACAAATCTATATATTAATATTTTCTTCAGCTGAAGTGTTGGCTGCTGTGACCCGTATCACCGCATTCATGTTTGTCTGTCTAATTCAAATATTCCCAATCACTCTAACATCCTCTTAGGTTTATAATGGTTAGCCCGCGGCCTGCCGCCGCTTCTATTCAATCTTATCATCACATTTAATTCATGTATCTCTCACTAATTTCCTTGTGTCTTGGTCGTCCAGTAGTCAGTAATTACCGTGAACAATAAACAATGATTTCTATGCTGCAATCGTGTCTTTGATATCTTTCATGTCTATGCGCTGCTATGAAGACGACATGAACCCGCCTCAACAACGTCTACTATGAGACCTATCAGGCCTATGAGAGCTATGGCTATGGCTATTATATAGGTGACACTACTACTATGGTTGTCTATGGGACAAAAACACCCCCTCCCACCTTTCTCTATAGACAGGGGTTTGCTATGAAGTCTTTCGTGTCTTTGTTCGTCTATGGTGGTCTTCCGGGAGGTTTCAGATTTTCCTGATGTCTCGGAACGCAGTGTAGTACTCAGAGGTAAAAATCTGACATTCTTACTCGACATTACGCGCGGTCTACTAGGCACGCCGGCGTCGGAATATGACGCCATGCATGCTGCGGATGTGGGGCGTAGCCTAGGCGAGCCAGTGAGCTGAGCGGAGTGGGACACTGTGGAGCAGAGAACCAGCCGAGTTTGCTGTTGTTTACTGAGCACCACCTGCGCCACTCCGTCTTAAACTCTCTCTGCGACGATGCACTTTCTCCACCTTCCTCACCATGCCTCGCGGCGATAAAGAAAACGAAAACGAGCCCCGTTCCCGGAGCAGCAGACGCCGAAGGCTCACTTCTCGTCTTCAGCACACCCGTGATGTGGCATCGGCAAGCGCGGAGATGCGTCGCAAGAATAAACAGAAGAAGGCGAAACAGCTGGCCTTAAGACAGCGGCAAAACAAGAGTGCTCTCACCGCGGATCACCTGGATGATACTGCAGAGATACAAGAGCTTCAGGGTGCGTGCTAATTGCAGTTCTCCTGAGTTTTGTGCTAACTGTATTCAAAGCTGCCCTGAGCCGTGCTCAAAGGGAGCGCAATGCGGCCGAAGCAGCCAACTCGCGACCCCAGTGTCGACAGGGACCCCTAGCCATTCCATCGCACAACCACGCAACATGGCCAAGGTCACCGTTGCTGACATCAGTGCCGAACTCGGCCTTTCGGGGTCGCAGAACAACAAGTGGTCGGAGATGAGGGTGTGTGATATCTATTCATCACAGTTCAAGCTCTCACCAGATATAAGGCCAAAATCTGCCGCTACATTTCCTTGCTCACCTATACTAGGATCCTCGCAATGCAATTCTGGTAGCTGGCACCTTCTCCAACTGCTCGTCGTACTGGCATTGTCATTGGTACATCCAAGCACTCATTCTCCTTCAATACTGGTTCCTGCCAGGATAACTCATTGAGCAAGATGTTCACTTGCAAGGACTATATTTTGTATTTTGGTCCAATCTCTTTGGCAAGCCGTCTTGGAACATGTTTCGTTTCTCATATCGCAATCTTTTCTGCTCCATCATGTTACCTGCAATTATCACGATTACAATTCTCGGTCCTCACGTCGCAGCTTCCGACACACTCGGATTTGTTTGAAGTTCGCAGTGTCCTTTCTGCTTGCTTCTCTAAAGAGCCTTAACTTTGAACGCAAACATATTTTCAAGTTGTAGCTCTGTAATGAAACATTTATTAGGAAACTAAGGCCATGGTCTCATCTTGGCACTCCAACTGCTGGGACAGCAGATGTGCATCGGTGTTTGGGGGCTCACTTGCCATCCTCTCGAGGGATGCGCCGGCGCCATGCTCAATGAGCAGCTGTGCGATGTCAAGGTGGCCCCTCCCGAATGCGAAATGCAGCACAGTCCAGCCATCTTTGGTGGCTTGGTCAATGGATGCGCTGTGCTCAATGAGCACCCGCACGATGGCAAGGTGACCCTTCTCCGATGCGAGGTGCAGCGCAGTCCTGCCATCTTTGGTGGCTTGGTCAATGTATGCATTGTGCTCGATGAGCAGCTGCACGATGGCGAGGTGACCCCACACCGATGCGAAATGTAGCGCAGTCCAGCCATCCTTGGTGGCTTGGTCAACAGATGTGGTGTGCTCAATGAGCAGCTGCACAATGTTGAGGTGACCCCATGCCAATGCGAAATGCAGTGCAGTCCAGCCATCCTTGGTGGCTTGGTCAACGGATGCGCCGTGGTCGATGAGCAGCTGCGCGATGGCAAGGTGACCCCTTTCCGATGCGAAATGCAGTGCAGTACTGTCATTTTCAGTGGCTTGGTCAATGTATGTGTTGTGCTCAATGAGCAGCTGCACGATGGCAAGGTGACCCCACGCCGATGCGAAATGCAGCGCAGTCCTGCCATCCTTGGTGGCTTGGTCAACGAATGCGCCGTGTTCAATGAGTAGCGGTGTCATGGCAAGGTGACCCCCCGCCGATGCGAAATGCAGCGCAGTCCAGCCATCCTTGGTGGCTTGGTCAACGGATGCGCCCCGTTCAATGAGTAGCTGTGCGATGTCGAGGTGACCCCACGCCGATGCGAAATGCAGCGCAGTCCTGCCATCCTTGGTGGCTTGGTCAACGGATGCGCTGTCCTCGATCAGCAGCTGCACAACATCGAGGTGACCATTCTCCGATGCGAAGTGCAGTCCAGTCCAGCCATCTTTGGTGGCTTGGTCAACGGATGCGGTGTGCTCAATGAGCAGCTGCACGATGGCAAGGTGACCCCACTCCAATGCGAAATGCAGTGCAGTCCTGCCATCCTCAGTGGCTTGGTCGACGGATGCGCTGTGCTCGATCAGCAGCTGCACAACATCGAGGTGACCCCACTCCAATGCGAAATGCAGCGCAGTCCAGCCATCCTTGGTGGCTTGGTCAACGGATGCACCGTGTTCAATGAGTAGCTGTGTCATGGCAAGGTGACCCCACGTCGATGCGAAATGCAGCGCAGTCCTGCCATCCTTGGTGGCTTGGTCAACGGATGCGCTGTGCTCGATCAGCAGCTGCACAACATCGAGGTGACCCCACTCCAATGCGAAATGCAGCGCAGTCCAGCCATCCTTGGTGGCTTGGTAAACGGATGCACCGTTTTCAATGAGTAGCTGTGTCACGGCAAGGTGACCCCACGTCGATGCGAAATGCAGCGCAGTCCTGCCATCCTTGGTGGCTTGGTCAACGGATGCGCTGTGCTCAATGAGTAGCTGTGCGATGTTGAGGTGACCCTTCTCCAATGCAAGATGCAGCGCAGTCCTGCCATCCTCGGTGGCTTGGTCAAAGGATGCACTGTGGGCGATGAGCAGCTGTGTGATGTCGAGGTGACCCTTCTCCAATGCGAGATGCAGTGCAGTCCTGCCACCTTTGGTGGCTAGGTCAATGGATGCGCTGTGTTCGATGAGCAGCTGCACGATATCGAGGTGACCCCACGCCGATGCGAGATGCAGCGCAGTACAGCCATCCTTGGTGGCTTGGTCAACGGATGCGCCGTGGTCAATGAGCAGCTGCGCGATGGCGAGGTGACCCCTTTCCGATGCGAAATGCAGTGCAGTACTTTCTTTTTCAGTGGCTTGGTCGATGTATGTGTTGTACTCAATGAGCAGCTGCACAACATCGAGGTGACCTTTCTCCAATGCGAGATGCAGCGCAGTCTTGCCATCCTCAGTGGCTTGGTCAATGGATGTGCTGTGCTCGATCAGCAGCTGCACAACATCAAGGTGACCCTCCTCCAATGCGAGATGCAGCGCAGTCCTGCCATCCTTGGTGGGTTGGTCGATGGATGCGCTGTGCTCGATCAGCAGCTGCACAACATCGAGGTGACCTTTCTCCAATGCGAGATGCAGCGCAGTCTTGCCATCCTCAGTGGCTTGGTCAATGGATGTGCTGTGCTCGATCAGCAGCTGCACAACATCAAGGTGACCCTCCTCCAATGCGAGATGCAGCGCAGTCCTGCCATCCTCGGTGGCTTGGTCGACGGATCCACTGTGCTCAATGAGCAAAGAGCGCACCCCTTCAGTGTAGCCCATTTTGGAACACAAACACACTGCAGGTGATATGGGTCCATCCCAAAAATCCCAAATGAAAGTTGAACAGTGCAATCGGTACAAAGCAGCATATTGGCTGCTCCCATCTTCCAGGAGACACATTGTTGCAGGAAGTAGTGCCTCCTGGTCCCGGTCATTGCAAAGTCGCAGGTGATGGAACCAATATGCAGCTGCATACAACGAAATTGGGTAGTCTGTGTATGTGTCCTCGGTCATCGAATGGTTGGCATTGGCAAAAAGGAGGAGATAGCGGACACAAGTTTGGGCAATAAATTTGTGGGAGATATCTTCCGTAAGGTCAATGATTGAGCTGAATTCCTGCTGGAATTGCAGGGAAAGGATATAATCCTTCACAGACGAATGGGCAAGAGTGATTGACGATTTATCTGAACCATTGTTTTTGATCACGATCAGGCCCTCCAACAACTTGAAGATGCCAGAGTTGCCCTGACGTCTCTTCGGAGAGTAAATGGATTTCACAGGGTCGGTAAAGTCGAAGGTGGGGTCGTCTAGGCGGAAAGCAATAGCATCTGCCAGCTCATCCGATGTGACTTGTCTGGCGGAAAACACAAGCCACCGGAAAATTGCTTGGATAAAAACTGTTGGGAGACTCGGAGTATCTTTTGCCCGGGTGAAGAAACGGCTGTAAATCCCGAACAGATCAGCCGGGAGAACTGTGAGGGTCTTCTCCAGTCTTCTTCCCAATGACAATGATCCAGCTCAATGAGGAGACACGCGGCCATGCGAAACCTGGATATGCAAGTTAGCTCGAGGACAAATTAAAGCACGATGAAGGGACCAACATTCCGTTGCTCTTCTGCACAATCTGCTCTGTGATATGCTTCCATATCATTACACTAGCCCAATTTCGACCCCGAAACTTCGCTGCCAACGAAAGATCTGATGTCGCCGGCTGTGACCGTGGAACCGAGCTCAATGAGGTTACATCCTTGAATGCTTTTTCGAACTCCTCAAGAGGTTGGCTGGTAAACAGGAGATGCAGTGCATTTTCGGTGGGATGGCATAGGCTGTGAATGAACTGGACAAGCGGCTTCCAGTCGGTCCTGTCACATTCATCGAGCCCATCAATGACATATATGTTCGGTCCAACTCTGAAAGTAAATCTCGAGAACTCCTTGAAGATGTACACGCTGTGGCTGTATAGTTCCGTTTCCCAGTGTTTGATACAGCTGATGAAGAGCGCTATAAGGTGAAGGCGCCTGTCCGGAGAGCTGCCAGATGATAGACCGTAACATGATTTCCATGTGCTGCCTCTCGTTCTTAAAATCAAAATAGAAATATGCAAAGCGGACCGGTCGGGACAGGCCACGGTGATCTTTTTGATCACTGTGAAGCCGTGGGGATTGTCACGGCAAATTATATATGGGGTGATACAAATCACCTTAGTACACTCTTTCCGGTACCAGCTGCGACAATTATAGGCATGGAATTGGAACAGAATGAAATTGACTTGCAGATTCCTTTGATCCACAAAGAGCCGGGTGTGGCCTTCCATTCGATGAATCGGCATCATCTAGGGAGCCAGCTCCAGTGGCTTCGTGATGAAGTTTCCGCAGTTCGTGCTGTCTGTCCTTCGTATCAGGAGGAACTCCAACCACTTGTACCAGAATTTCTACAAGTCTAGACATAATTCAGCTTGAAAAGTATTCAACACAGAAATTTGATTGACCCATGACCCTGGTTCACACTGCTGTTGTTGAGAAAGGACTTTGGGAAAGGAACGGGGGACTTCACCGACATACATGTTATTTGTACATGTTCCACTGCTTGATATTATTATCATAGTGGGACCCTCCCCCGCACCCGCGGCGCCACCCGTTACGCCGCCTACTCCACTGTTCCTCCTGACCTCCTGGGGACAATAAATCATGGTGTTGAGGCCCCAATCAATTCCCTACGCACCATGATGTTGTTAATGACGGTTCTGGATTGATTCCCCTGGCGAGACATGGTCTGTATCGGTCGTTACAGCACCGATCTTAAGTAGTGGAACACTGCGTGAGCCAAGCGAAGATTACACAGCAGAAAGAGCCGCCCACCGAAAGAATGAGGAGGATGTATTCCTGCGCAGTGGGGGTGGAAGACAAGACTGGTCACCTTGAGCGCCTCGTGGACTCGACGTGGGCCACCTTTCGCACGATGAATGTCCGAAGCAATGAAGCCGTTTGAGGAAGGAAAGAAAATTATATATAGGAGCGAGAACGACAGGGGGTACATATTATTGACACCTGAGACATGCGACACCCCGTCATGCGATGGGTGGAATGTACAGAGCCCCTCGCGCGCGGGTCGTACTCGATCATGAGGACTGCAGCCCCTAGTTCTCCGTTGCAAACCGCAGCGTATCGTGGCGCAGCACCCCGCCCGGAACCGGCACTGGCACCCACGCTGGCCCGCCTCCGCCTCCCCGCGAAAACAGGCACTCGTCTCATTCGGGCATCACCGACGTACACCTACACGCCGCCCATCCCGGACGCGCCCCGCCGAGCGCTACGCCACGCATCTCGACCTCTGCCCCACGCCGCCGCCCGAAGACGCTCTTGAGCGGCGGCTGCACACGCTCGCGAGCGGGAGCTGCAGTGACGCCGCCCCCACCTGTGCACACCTGCGTCTGCTGCCACTCTACGACACCGCACGACACCGAAAGCACGCAGCATCCACACACGTCCCCGTCTTCACCTCCGCGCACGCCCATTCTCATCCTCTCGCCCAGGACCAGACCGAGGAACCGAGCGGGTGCTGGGAGTAGCGGTGCGATCGCACAGGCAGCTGCAGCTGAAGGGGTGAGTCAATACTGCAAGTGTGATGCAGATGGAAGGAAAGGAAGGACATACTCGCGATGGGGGGGTGGGGAATAATATCGTTGCAGGCTGGTGGATGGACGCCCCGCCGCCGATCGATTTCAGGGAGAAGCGTCTCGACGTCAGGCAGGGGGGATCGAGCGCTGCCGGCGGAGGGCGGGAGGCAGACGATTCGGGTCGGGTAAAGCGCGATGGAGTGAGGTGTGGCCGGGATAGCTGCGGGACGAGTTAGCTTGCATCGAGGAGAGCTCAAGGGAGACGCGGCAGCGCGGACGTACGCCGGGCGTGAGACGT
>JARKIE010000593.1:0-40617 GCA_029378255.1 Mycena rosella | reverse complement strand
GCGGCGCGGAGATGCGGGTACTTGGTGAGCGTTGCATTGAGATGTACGATATACGGTATACAGGACGCAGGACGCAGGATGCAGGATGCAGGGTACAGGATGGAGTGTGGCGGGCTCTAAATTACTAATGTACAGTACAGATGTAATATCGTCTGCGAGTCGTGTATGTATGTGGATGTTCATGGCGCTGTTATCATTTTCTTGCTGGGTCCGCATCGTCGCGGGGGTGCCGCACCCACCGTTCCAGCCCCACCCGCCGCGAGCAGCCAGACACTGCGCGGCTGCAGGCGCTGCGGCACGCGCAGGAGGAGCGGACCGCGAGCTTAACCTCGGAAGCGGACTGCCTGGTACTTGGTGAGCATTGGATTATGGATGTACACTATGCAGGATGTGGCGGCCTCTAAATTACTAATGTACACTACAGACGTGATATCGTCTGCAAGTCGTCGGTGGGCGTGCACGTATGTATGTGGATGTTCGTGATCGTGCAATTATCATTATTATCGTTCCTCAGACGCTGCTCCCGCCGAAGCGCTGGCGCATCGCGACCCAGCGGCGCTGGTTCCGCATCGCGGCGGGCGAGAGCTCGCCCTTGCGCACGCCCTTTGCCTGGCGCAGGTCGAAGTAGAACGTGAGGAGGTAGAACGTGAAGCCGAGCGAGATGGTCCACTCGAGCACGGCGCCCGCGTTCGGCGCTTTGAAGAGCGCGATGCCGAACGCGACGGCGAGGACGACCAGGATGCCCGCGATGGCGCCCTTGGCGACGTACGCGATGCGCAGCTGGCGCAGGTAGCGGAAGTCCTTGGAGAGCCAGCGGTACTAAAAAATGAAACCCCATTATATTTGATGAATGAAACAGCGAGAAGGGAGCGCGCACCTCGATGCAGGTGAAGAGCGCGGAGAGCGCGACGCCGAGCATGAAGAGGAGGAGGAACACGCGGTGGATGCTCGGGTGGCGCTTCGTGTCGAACACGGAGAGCAGGATGAGTCCCGCGCCGCCGAGGACGGACCCGAAGACCGCGAGCACGCTGAAGACTCCTTCGCGGCGGCGCATCGTCGGGATTAATCTGCGGGGGTCAAGTTTCAAGTTAGCACGGGCTCGTGCGCGGGAGTGGGGCGCGCTGACCGGCCGGAGTGCCGCAGGTAGCGCTCGACGACGAGGGACACGAAGAACGTGACGGCCTGCGCGGCGTCGCGTCAGTAAATTCAAACGATGTGCGGGGCGCACATAGGGGGACGCACGGTGATGCAGCAGCCGGTGACGAAGAGGGCTTGAGGATGTCCGCGCCGACGTCGGAGATGTACGCGATGGAGTTGTCCTGCGATGCTGGAAGTAAAAAAAAAAACGAGTCGAGGTGATTTTCGGTGCGCGTACAGTATCGCGGGCGGCTCGTGCCGCCCTGGACGAGCCACGTTATGAGCATGGAGAGGATGGTGCCTGCCGGGGGTCGAACGTGCCGGTCAGCGAGTCACACGAGCAGCGCGCGGCAACAGGGACGCACCGAACCAGATGGTGGCGCCGAATGCGGGGATCCAGACGTACCACCATGCGCGCGGGGGTGGTGCTCGTGCTCGTTTGCGTCGGACATGGGAGAGAGGGTGTGGTGGGTAAAGTGAGAGCCAAGAGACTGGTAATTTTATAATTACGGGTGGAGCAGCTCCATGACGTAGGTTTCGCGTCCCCTCTCGATATGGGAACTTAATCACCCTTTTAGGAAGGACTTTATGTAATCTCCCATTTCTCTGTGGTCTGGCGCACAGGCCTCGAGACGTCAGCATCACTGGCCGAAGAATGCGTTTTAGAGCGTACCGGATCTCTCAATTTCAATTTTGTGTTTCTTTTTTTGTCGCTCCCTCTGTCCAAAAGAATACACCGGGGACCCACACCACCTCGGTCACGGACCGCCTCGCCTGTGCCGGGCTGCTTGCGGCCTATAATTAGCGATAATTACGAGTAAGTACCACGGTGCGCTCCTCCGCCAGCGGCTCGAGCCGTGTCGCGAACTCAAAACGCCATCTGCACCATAGGAGCGCGTCCCTGCCAAGCCCAGTGACGCGCTGGACGTGAGCGCAACCCCCACTAAGGTGACTCGAAGCGCGGGAAGGAGAAACAGAATTCCTTCCTTGTCAATTCCCGCGAGAAGAAACGAGGATTGAACAGTGCACGCTGAGCTTAAGAGTGGAGCTGGCCCGAGGTACCTCTCTAAGCACTGTGTAATCCCGCTGACGAATGACCAATGCGGAGAGAGAGGCGGTGTTTCGAATCTTAAAGCATCATCGATGCATCATCATTCAATCTTTGGAATAGTAAGCTTCCCGGGGCAAGGCTGTGTCGCCCGGGGCTCGCACAAGTTTTTCTAAAAACGTCGTATGCAGGTATATGTAGACAGGTACACTGGTGGTAGATACAGTAAGAAACGTCATAGATCGCGCATTCAAAAAAAAAAAAAAAGAAGATATAAAAAAAAAGAAAAGGGAATCATCCAACGGAACGGAAGAAAAACGCCAGCCAGTGTCGATGATTACGAGTATGATTAGACGACGAGCGACGCGGAGACGGGGGGCACGAGGCGCGTGAAGGGCTGGGGCGGGGTGTTGGACTCGTGCACGCCCGCGAGCTTCTTGAATATCTGCACGAAGACGTCGGACGACTGCCCGCCCGACACGGCCCATTGCCGTCAATGACGGTGAGCGGCACGCCCGTGATGCCCTTCGCGCGCGCCTCGTCGCACATGCTGTTCACTTCGTCCTCCAGCTCGTTCGAGTTCAGGAACGCGATCGCCTGCCCAAACCAACGCGTAAGCATAAACATAAATATAATGTACGCGCACGCACATCTGTCTTGGACATGACGCCGACCTCTGCGGCGACGTCGGAGAGCACGCCGATGTCCGCGACGTCCTTGCCCTCCTGCAGGTGCACGCGGAAGATCGCCATGAGGAACGGCAGCTGGCGCTCCATCCCGCCGACATGGAACGCCTTGCGCGACAGCCTATGCGCGCGCGTCGACTGGCTCACCACCCCGCGGAACGTCCTGCGCATCAGCCTCATATCAGTACGCTTCAAATATGGGGAGGGGGGGCACGCACAGCGGCACGCCCTTCTCCGCGCCCCACTTGGCGATGCTCTCCTGCAGCTGCCCGAACTTCTCCGCGCCGAAGACGCCCTCGAAGAACGCCGTCTTGGCGACCTTGGGCTCGTAGTCCTGCGGCAGCAGCGCGGTGCTGATGAGCCGGAAGGGCAGGAACTCGAGCTGGAAGTCGAGCGGCAGCTTGAGGTCGTCCTTGCAGTGCGAGATGGCGGAGAACAGCTCGTGCTGCCCCACGGCGCAGTTCGGGCAGATCTGGGGCGGGGTGAGCCGCCGGAGAAGGGCACGGAGAAGAGGGGGGGCGTTTGCGTACCAGATCATTTATGACGCTGAGCTTGACCACACGTTTCTGGATCGCCATTGTGGATTGGATTGTGGATGGGCACCGGGTTCACGGGGGGTGGTGCAGAGGGTAGAAGTAGCGCAGGATGGAAGGCGGCGGGGGAGAGGTGTGTGTGTAAGGTGGGCGTTATATGCAGCGCTGATGAAGCAGGCGATCGGCTGAAAGATTCAGAATGACAAACGCCCGGTCACATGTCATTTCCCCTCGGTCCAAGAAAAGCACCCGCCCGAGCGCTTAGACCGGGTGCCTGAGCTCACGTACTGCAGGCCCGAACATAAAATAGTGCAAGATCTATTCAGGAAAATTAATTACATATCCGTTCCGCGAATAAATACGATTAGTAGTGTATTCGCGCAACGACGGGCCCGCGACCGCCGTCCGAGGCAGCTAAAGATACGTGACGACCAACAGCCCGGGGTGCAGGATAAGCAAGCACCTCTAAATCCATCTGCTATCCGCGCCACATCACGGATCCCAGAACCCCTCGTCATTGTCCTCGTACCCGAGGTCGACAGGCGGCCACGGATACACCCCGTCATGCCGGTCGACGACCAGTGTCTTCTGCAACCAGTCGAGCCGATCCTTCTTCCGCAGCACGACGCGGCTGCGCCGGTCGAGGAACACGCGCGCTACGGGCGTGCCCAGCGCCTGGCGGCGCAAAATCATGTCGCAGAGCAGCCCGACGTCGCCCGCCTCCATCTGCGTCACCGCGAGGCTCGCGAGCTTCGGCCACGGCGGCAGCCCCGACGCGCTGTCGGGCATCCCGAGCAGGTCGAGGATGTCCGGGAGCGACTCGTCGAGGCGGAACGCCTCGAGCGCGGGGAACGCGCGCAGCATGCGGAACATCTCGCCCGCGGAGAACGGGCACGCGTGCAGCGTGAGCGTGCGCACGGTCGGGAACACCTGCTCGTCGAACGCGTCAAAGTCCTTGAGCACGAGCGCCTCGAGCGCGGGTGCGCGGAACGCGCGGAAGATGTGGTGCGGCTGCGCGCTCTCGGGCTCGGGCTCGAGGCTCCCGCACACGCGCAGCGCGCGCAGGTGCGGGAGGAGGATCGGCGCGCTGTCGGGCGGGCGGTTGAGGATGTGCATGCGGTGCAGGGAGAGGTTGCGCAGGCCCGGGATGCCGTCGAGCATCGTGCGGAAGGACGCGTAGCTGAGCGGGTAGCCGCTGAGGTGCAGCGTCTCGACGAGCGCGAGCGGCGGCTGGAGGCACCCGAGCGCCATGCCGGACACGCGGACGAACTTGAGCGAGGGCGCGCCGCCCCTGAATATCAGGGGCGTGCAGTCCGTGTCGCTGAGGTGGTGGCCGCCCATGGACAGCTTCGTGAGCCAGATAGACACATGCTCCAGCGCCGGCGCGTGCAGCGCGTGCAGCGCCTGCCAGATCTCGAGCGTCGCCGCGGGCGGGTTCTTTATCGAGATAGAAAGCCGGAGCCACCGCGCTGCGTGCACCGAGATCAGATTCAGGATCTGGTCGACCTGGAACGGGCCCACGATGTCGAACGCGGTGGTGAACAGGCAGGTGCCCGACCGCGCGAGGTACGTGCCCACGCGCGCGAGCTTCCACTCCAGTACCTTCATCGCGAGCAGCTGCCGCGGCCGCACCTTGACCACGATCGCAGTCCACAAAAGCGGCGTGCCCGTGGCGACTTCGCGCCACATGCTGGAGACGTGAGAGGCGAGCACCTCGAAGGAGACGTTCATAGCCTTTGGCCTCGGAGACGTTTGTTGGCAGAGCATGAAGATGGTGCTGAGAATCTCGTTCGGCAGCTTGTAGATATGAGCATTCTGATTGAGGAGCCGCCCGTGCCGCGCTCTGGCGCAGCGGAGCTCGAGATCGACTTGACTAGCCTCGCGCAAGAGGTTCGATTTCTTGAGTTCGAGCGCCTCGATGGCCTTGGCTGTTTCAACCAGCTCCAGGTCGGACATGGTCCTAAAGTATACGGTCAGCATCGACCGACCGCTATAAACGGAGATGCAAACCTGGGAATAAGGGAATACGGGTGTCGCCGTGCGGTACCGCTCAGAAGACTGCTCCGCTCGGTGCAGACCTCGAATAAAGACTGCGGGGTTAACGAGGATACGCCGAATGTCGCCGTGCGGTACCGCTCCAATCTTATCTCCCATCAAGAATCTTATCTACTTCCAAAACGGATTTTACCTCCAACCTTGTGACGTGAACCCAACTCCTTCGAACCACCACCTCAACTGACCGACGATCTTTACACACAGTACCCACCCAGCTCCCTGGGTCCGGCAGACCAATCAAATATCTGCACGCTCCAGCTAATCACAGCCATTTCTCCCAGCGGATCCTGTGCTGAGGTCCGCACTCAGCCGACCGAATCAGAGGACCCTCAGAATTCTGCGAACCAGTGTTGAGGTCCCTGCTCTTTTCCGGCCCGCCGGATACCATATTCTCCGCTCATTCGCAACTGGAACTGTTTTTTTCAGGCCCGACCTTTCCCAGCCCCTCATGCCAGTGTAACCAATGCGGACCCGCAGAAGTACCACCCGGAACTAGCGTTGCACCCGACTTCCTGGATTGTCGAGAATATTCGCTCCCATTGGCCGGATTTTTAGCCTTTGCTTAGCCTTCTGTACTTCCTGTGCCTGTTTTGCATTGGGCATGTCTGAGACCCGAACGGTGCCGGTAAGAGCTGGATCGACAGTTCCCTCATCCTGTCGATTTTTCCTCTGGCCGAGGGTTTATTCTGACATCCTTAATGTCCGCAGGAAACGCTCTCCTCCGCCGTCGCGGCGTCGCCTGATAGCCATCTGCACTGTCTCTTGGCAATGGCGTATGGCATATGGTATTCCACCTCTCCGCGCGGCCAAGCACATACGTGAGAGCCCCCCCAGACGAGGACTTCGTCCCCCACGGCGGGCGAGCACGTCACGTCACTTCACCCTTCCCTCGTCCCCAACGTATCGGAGGGTACGTGCATCCAACGCTATCCCTTCCCTCCGACTGGCTCTCCCACCGCGCACGTCCCGCCCCGTAAACCCCTACGCATCACAATGACGAAATGACGACTCTCATGCCCTCCATTGGTAAATGTGCTCCGCTAAACTGGGACTACCCGCCGCCTGGTTCGCCCATACTCTCCGTCGCGAACCGGGTCGATTCATGTTGCGCCGGCTGGCTTCGGTGTGGATCGGCTCGCCGGTATCTCCCTTTCTTTCTCGCGACCTGGCGTAGGATTGTCTTTTGAACACACGCGCACTCCGCCCTGCTATGGTTATGTATATCCCACAATTCATTGGCGCGCATCATGATGACCGGCGGACTTTCCCTCCATTCTTCCTTCCTCGTTCAGCGCGTGGTTGCCGCTGAATTGCGTGGATTTCCGCAATTTATGACGCCAGGCACGAGTATACATGGTCTAGAGGTTGGATCTGTGGAACACAGGTTCCAATTACTTCAAGGCGCCCTCATCACTTGTTGACAAGATTTCTCGTCACCTAGCGTAGGATTGGCTTTTGAACACACGCGCGCTCCGCCCCCGCTAAGGGCGGCTATGTATATCCCACAAGTCGTTGGCGCCCATCGTGATGACCGTCGGACTTTCCCTCGATTTTTCCTTCCTCGTTGGGCCCGTGGTTGTCCCTCAATTG
This sequence comes from Mycena rosella, assembly GCA_029378255.1. NCBI lineage: Eukaryota > Fungi > Basidiomycota > Agaricomycetes > Agaricales > Mycenaceae > Mycena > Mycena rosella. The sequence continues at coordinate 33,568 of JARKIE010000593.1, read as the reverse complement.
CGTGGATTTCCGCAATTCATGACGCTAAGCGAGTCTACATGGTCTAGAGGTTGGATCTGCGTTCAGGTTCCGATTACTTCAAGGCGCCCTCAACAAGATATCTCCCGTTCTTTCTCGTAACCTCGCGTAGGATTGGCTTTTGAACACGCCCGCTCCCCCCTGCCAAGGGCGGCTATGTATCTCCCACAAGTCATTGGCGCCCATCGTTATGACCGTCGGACTTTCCCTCGATTTTTCCTTCCTCGTTGGGCCCGTGGTTGTCCCTCAATTGCGTGGATTTCCGCAATTCATGACGCTAAGCGAGTCTACATGGTCTAGAGGTGTTGGATCTGTGTAACACAGTTAAACACAGGTTCCAATTACTTCAAGGCGCCTTCACCACTTGTTGACAAATGTTCGTCTCGTAAAGGGGACGTTCATACTGCCCGACTCAGACCGACGAGAACGGTTCTCATTAATCGTCGTTCTCATCGGACGAAATCCCAATTCACGGAATACAAAAAGTGTGCATGTTCGTTCTATCAGCTTCCCCAGCAACCACTTGTATTTTACAGCCAATAATACACCGAATAACCTTTAATCCTCTCGCACCACCTCCTCGCCGACGCCCCCGGCATATCCGTAGCCTCTTTCAATGTTTGCTCCTCATTTCCGACCCCCGTGGGCCGTCTTGTCCGCACCCTTCTGCACTTCAGCGCTCCCAGCCTGCGCATCGGCGCCTGCAGAGTACGGCGTCGAGACCGCGTAGGCGCCCAGCGGCACGCCGCGGAATTTACCGACCGGGGCGCCTGCGACGACGTTCAGGCGCGCGGGGGGCTCGGTTTCGGCGCGAGGCGCCATGGCTCCGCCGTGCATGGAGCGAATGTGTGCGAACGGGGCGCGGCGTACAGCCAGAGAGCGAAGAGATACCGCGAAGGACATGGTGGTTAGGGTTGGGTGGTTGGGTTGCGGCTGCGGTTGCGGTGTTAATTAGTGGGCGTGTTAAGCTACTTCGCCCAGACGGGCTGCGTTTATAAACCCCACATATTGATCCCCAGCGCGGGAAAATGGGCTCATTCCAGACTTTGGGGGAAGTGATAAACAACCGGCGTTATTTAGCGGCCAACGGCCGTCAACGACTGGGCCTGACAATTCCATTATGTAAGCCCATTTGGAACCTGAATCAATACACTTGTTGCGTTCTCTATCATCTCTAGACATACACTCGACTCAGTCTACGCCTTGCTTCTGTTCTAGGTGGGTGCATCTTCCGATGTGAAATATTGTCTGGCGGTTGTGGGCTGGATCACAGGCTGGGCCGCCTTCGGCTTTGCCCGATGGGTGTCAACCGCAGTGATCGGCAGTGCGTAACTGTAAAAATAGATTTCAACTTCGCAGTGGTTCGAAAAAAGCAGGGCGTACCGTTCTTCGTCACATCCATACGCCTTCGGGGTGAGTTTGATGACAGTGTGAAGGGGGATCTTTATGTAGGGGAGATCTTCCTGCGGAAGGTAGTGGAAATATGCGTAGCTGGTAGACACATCAGGATGTTTCCGGAGCATATCAGAATGCGTTTAACTCACAGACAACGGAGAATTGCCTGGAAAAAAAATTAGGACGGTGAGCAGATCATACAGGGCAGCTCATACCTGGTGCCCGATAATCAGGATATTTTCCTGGCGTTCAAGCTCCATGATTACTGGTTCGAGCCGCACCACTACATCGCGGTACGATTCGCCACCCCGATAACGGTAGTTGAACTTGTCTTCATCGCGGTTCGCGAAGTCATCGGGGTACGCTTGCTAAATTAAATTAAGTTGCGGTTGGTCGAGGGAAGAATAACACAATACCTCAATTTCCTCGTACGTCATACCATCGCACACACCCGCATCCAGCTCATCCAGTGACTTCCAAGTCAGCTTGGTGTAACTGAGATCGTCCGCTGTCTGGATAGTACGCCGTAAAGTGGACGTCCACACCTTTTTGCCATTTCAGAATATTTTCAGGAAGGAGTGGGAAATACGCCACACCGTCAACGGCTGATCCCCGATATTGTCCTTGATCAAAACAGGCAAGGCTTTCGCGTACTGCATGCCGTGAGGAGATAAGAGAGAATCGCCTCCGATCTTACCCTCGACGTTGTACTGGCTCTCCCCATGCTAAATTCAAAAGTATTAATTCGGGAGAAAAATGCACCACGCGGGCGGGAATACCCTAGAGAAAAATATGCTGCGTGGTTTGAGGTGCAAGTTCATGAGATAAAAGGCGATTCGGCTGGAGAGATAACCGTTGATTCTAGAAACAGTCACCTCACGTCCCACATTTGTGATGCGGAGGTAGGACAGATGCGGCTCGGTGATCGTTTCGTACACCTTCTCGTATTCGTGAATGCGGCGTAGAAAGTCGGCCTTGGCCTCCTCCGGAGAGGTATCCTTGTAGTCGGGATCTCCCGAGCTGACTTTGAGTGCAACATTGGCCGCGATGACCGCTGGATCGTCGCATATTGACTCGAGGAAAATGAGCATCATGCTAGGCTCTTTAGCGACCCGAGCTTCTAGTTTCGCTCTTCGGCTCCGGCTGCTGTTCGTAGCGTCTGATCACAGAAATAAATCAATGGCGCCGAGATGTTTGGCCCTGTCGTACCGTGAATGCCAACATTTCCGCCGTCTTTTAACCATTTAATGAGCATTTCCAAACTATCCTCAGCGAGGCGATCACGAGAAAGAGTGGCCTCGGGGTTATCATGGCTGAAAAAGCTAGCACTGTGGTCCTCCTTGATGCCGCTCCTAGAGACGTTTTCAGACGGACAGCATGCACAATCAGAGAGATATAGTGTACTGTTGGGCCTTTTGCCTAGCCCTAGTTCGCCTTAGCTGTCCCACATTGAACACCTAAAGATGATCGATCAGTGGCCGAAGATGATCGATTTAGCTGATGCGTATACACCTTCACATCGTATTCGAGCCACTTTGTAAGAGAATCAGTCAGCTAGGAACAAGAAGCAAGGACGGGAGCGAACTTTGAGGTATATCATTAATTTGTTGCTCAAGTATGATTTCCCTCGCGCGGGTAAACCAACCTATCCACCGTTACATCAGCCATGTAGAACAGATCTTAGCAAGGAATGCAGACCATGGCTAGCACGATCTTGGATTCGGAGTAGTCGGGCTTCGCGACTAGGATGCAAAGTCAAATTTCAGAGCCGCGTAAACCCAGATCAGTTACCCTTCTTCCCGATGCCTTTAACAGACTGAGGCGGAGTAGGGGCCTGCGATCCTTTACGGCTTGTTACAGTCGATTCATCAAACTGCTTCAGCCTTTGGCATTCCGTCAATACTTGTGTGGAAAATGAACAAGGTTACGCCACTGACATGGACCCCTGCCGTCCGCCTGCTCCGAAGACAGCTGGAGGAATGTTTGGAGAACCAGTTTCAGCCAGTGGCGACTCTGCGAGATCGCCGTGCGCTTGCATGCTTAGAAGGAGGTCTGCAGCGCGGGTGAGATCCTGGGTCACTCCTGGGTCCTTTGCGCTATCCGACGGAACCGAATTAGATGCCATGATTATCGAAAACGGAAGAGACTGCGAGAAACCGCGAAGACCTGTCACATCACAGGTCACACGGCCGCTCGGCATGTTTCCCAACGGCGATCACTACTGCGCGAGAAGCAGGCCCAAACCTACAGCTCAACTACAGCTCGACTACATCGACGCCGCAGAAATGTCCTCTACAGCCGACTCGGAAGATTAAGGTCCCTGCGGGCGCGCGCCCTCAGAGATCTCGAAGCGGTCGAATTCTCACCACCGCCTCTGCTATTTCTGATTTCTCAGGCCCTTGTCCAAGTCGACGTGAACTGCATCCGAGACCGGAACTACTACCACAATCGCCGCTATCCATCACGCCGTTTCCTTCGGCATAGTCGCAACTGACTCGCAAGATACTAACACAGGATGACTCGGCTCGAGAGGCTTTGAAGCAACCACCAAGGCCTGAGGAAAGTTCATATCACTGGCAGGTGATGAGACAACACCCGTCAATATCGTTGCTTTCAACTGAACCTGTGCTTATCAGTCCTTTTGTCCTGCATCGCTTTCGGCCAGATAACTACTAGAATGGTTCGAAGCGTTTCCATTTGCGACTGCTGCGATGTGATAATCAAGATGCCGCCTACTAAGCCCGGCTGACGGGCTATTTGGAATCAAGGTTACCCTGCGCGTGCAAGGCTGCCGCCACGCTGCAGCCACACAGCTGGCCGTCTGAGCCAGTACCTCAATCCGGCCCTTCTATTTTCGCTCGGAGCTTCTATGGTTGTACACGGATCCCGCCGGCTCCATTCGAACATCTTGCTCTACAGCGCGGCAGTGTCTTCCGAGTCAATGCTCGAGGTGGGGGTCTCTGGTGAATCAGTGTCGTCGGCTCCGTCATAGTCATCTGCCTTTGTTACAGTCAATTCTAGTCCTTTACGACACTGCCACTTATCCATATAATCTCCAAGTATGAATGCTGTATGCGGGAAACTCAGTGCGGAAGCTTCCGAAAACCCTTATAAGGAGACTCTTTGACCCAAACGACCTGCCATACGACTGCCACGACCCCCCGTTATAAGACGTCTCCGGACAACGACTCCCTTCACGATTCTCCGCCACCTAACAGGAATGGACCCTGTAATCTCCACATTTCCCTCCGCAAGTTTGCTCTTGGTAGCCTTTGCCGGCCTGGTGCGTATCATATATTCTGACTCGCATATCTATTAAACTTTACCAAGGGATGCCACATCATATTTAACCGACTGGAGCCTCACAATCCACTAGTGTTCACATCCCTCCTGGTCTTGCCTCCCCTGGTTCTATCCGCTTTCCTTGGCACCTACGGGAACAGCATCTTCATGACAATTGGAATTTCATTCCTCACGTATCTTACGACTATCCTCGCTTCCGTGGTTCTATACAGAGTTTCCCCTTTCCACCCACTGGCCTCGTATCCCGGCCCACTCGCGTACAAAATCACCAAACTCTGGCTGGCCGGCAACGCCCTGGGCGGCAAGCAACACCTCATTATCCAGGATCTTCACCAGCGCTACGGCGACGTTGTGAGAGTCGGTAAGGTCATCCCCAGCTCCCCGGTTTTCGGGGTCTGAATTTTCCTTTGTAGGTCCGAATGAGCTTTCATTTTCCGGCAAGAGTGCTATCTTACCCATGATGGGGACGAAAGGAATGCCCAAGGGACAATGTATGGTTGTTTTTAGTCTTCTATCAGCTCGCTAACATCAATTGTCTAGGGTGGGATGGTCGAATGCCGCCCGAAAGCAACCCAGTACGATCGCTGCTAGCCTTACGCGACCCGGAGGCCCATGGTCGTAGACGTCGGATCTGGCTAAGAGCGTTTAGCGCTTCCGCGCTGAAAGAGTGCGATGCCGTGGTCCGCAAACGGCTAGCGCAACTGGTTGAAATATTCACCGACAACAGTGGACAAACCGTCGACCTGTCACAGTGGATTGGCCGCTTCATGTGAGTCTCTGACATCGCCGTTCCTCGATGCTGTGGTTGACCTTGTTCAATATCAGGTATGATGTGATGAATGATATTGTGTGAGACTCTCGACGCCAGGAATATACTACATAACTCACATACAACATCTAGATTCGGTGGTGGCGTAGAGCTGATGCGCGACGGTGATAGAGATGGGCTGTATGCCATGGTTGATGATTATTTGCCGTGAGGTTTATGCCTTCCGGTCGAATTTCAGAGGCTAATGACTATCATAGAATGGCCCTGTTTCAGTCTCAGATACCCTGGGTCGGAGTGCTCAGCATGTGGATCCCCTTCCTCGGAAAAAATGTCAAGAAGTTCAGGAGCTATGCTGTGAACTGCGCCATCGCAAGGAAAGTGCACGGCTCGCCTCGCAAAGATATCTTTTATCACTTGGTACGTTCTGTTCGGAAAATGTGATCAATTCTCACCATGATTGTTCGGCTAGATGGACGAGGCAGGATTAGAAAACGAGCCGCCGAGTTTGGCGCAGGTTATTTCCGATTCTTCGACCGCAATCGTCGCGGGATCAGAAACATCTTCGACAGCTCTGTGCAATCTCTTCTGGCTACTGCTCTCGTCAGAAACTTCTCTGCATATGTCCAAAATAAAAACTGATAAGACCGTTAGCAATCCGATCACATATTCCCGCCTTCAAGTCGAAATAGACTCCTTCGGCCCCAGTGTCTTGGACGCGGATTCCCAGAAACGACTAGTTTATTTAAATGCATGCATGTGCGGACCAGAACCCCTGCGCTCTCGGATGCGTTGCTAACCCAACCTGAACAGTAACGAAACCCTTCGCCTCTTTCCGGCAGTTCTCAGCGGAAGTGCGCGCGCACCGCTGATCGGAGGCGGCGGGCACACGATTGGCCCGCAGTACGTCTAGATCTGCCGCATTTTGGAACAAGCCCATTTTTACTGACTTGCTCCTTAGCTTTGTCCCCGAAGGGACCGGCACCGCCGTCCACTCCTACACCCTCCAGCGCGATCCGCGATACTTTTCTCCGTCCCCCGACTCGTTCCTACCTGAACGGTGGCTTTCTGATTCTGAACGGCGCACCTTGAAGCCCTCGACCTTCAACAGCACCGACGAAATAATTCACGACTTGTCCGCATTCATTCCGTTCTCCTTCGGTCCCGCGAATTGCGTGGGCAAGAATTTGGCGTTGCAGGTGCGTATCCGTCCCCCATATCCCACTGAATTACACGTTTACTCACCCGATCCCCGTATGTGCAGGAAATGCGCATGGTTATCTGTACACTAATGGGCAAGTTCGACATGCGTTTCGCGGAGGGATTCGATGTGCGCTCTTGGGAGGATAATTTATGCGATTACTTTATTACCAGGAAGGGGAAATTGCCAGTTATATTTTTACCGAGATCACATTAGGAGGTTCAACTTCACGGACGCTTGCGGATTTGTAGCACTTGCCTGTACTATGCTTGTAACACCCATCGACTGACTGCAACTATTTATTTGTTGAACCTTGTTCAACTTGTATTTCTGAAGGCTAAATTCAAGTCCTGGCTCGGTGACAAGAAACTAGCGAGTTCTCGTTCCTATTTTCCTTTCTTCTGCGGTTCATGGGGGTCCATGTACCCGAGCATTGCCATGCATTGAACATTGTTAAATTCAACGTTGAACCAAGTCGATTTGAACCGTGGAAAACTGAACGCCGCACAACACACCACAGCGCGTCCGCGCAGCACCCGCACCAAGAATTTCAGGGATGGCGAACCAGATGGCCCATAAATCTGTGAAAAGTTGAAACTCCGGCTTATTACCCTTATATCTCCAACCTCTCGATAATCACTTCTTTGAAATTTGGACAAAATCTCCCGACGACCCTCTGTCAGTACGAAGACTTGGATGGCCTACTGGAGCCTACTTACACGCCTCGTCGTCTGTCTACTCAACCGCTCTATGGATACTTCAACATAAGTTTCAACCTCGCGGCTGGTATCGATCACATTCCCGATTGATCCGTTCTACAGCACCACATCGATCTGTTCTGCAGCTGCGCTTCAGCTGACTCTTTCATAGCCTCTCACCATTTCCCAAGGCTCTTGCGCGCCATCTCGTCTTCTGACCTACCACTCTCTTCCGTGCCAATTGATACGTGGACGCCGCGTTCGCGGTTGAACATGCATACTTATTCGATGCCTGCAGACCCTGAACGTGTCTTACAGTGAAATTCCGCGGAGATCCACCGCCTCCCCTGCACAGTGTAAGAAACACTGCGCCATTCGCGTCCGTGCGCGATCCCCCACACCCCAAGGCTCCGAGGCCGAAGTCGGAGAGTGCGGCCCTACCTAACTTACCTGCATGCATCTTCCATCTTCTTGACTGCGCTCCGAGCCCATGGCAGCACGCAGCTGGCGATTCTCGTACCTTGAGTTCGCCTTCGGCGTGCGCGCGCGAGTTCTGTCGCCGAGACGGGCAAGATGCAGGGTGCGGGCAGGGAGCCGAGATGTTCTGTGGTCGTCTCACCTATTTTTGCCGTTCTGGGATAGGGGGGCTCGGAAGGGTAGTAGGGAGGACGAAAGGAGGAAATGAATAGGGAAATCAGGAAATGAGTACGTGTATGGAGGAACGGCGGTCCGCTTCCGAGGTGCGGTGCGGTTTCGAGGGAAGGGAATACACATCGCGTGGTTGACTGCTCTGTTTAATGAAGTTGGGCGGTGTTTGCATGTCAGTATCCTCGCCTCCTGGCGAATCGTTTCGGTGACTCGCCGGTTCCTTCTCCTGCAGTCCCACCGACATTCTTATGAACTTACCGTTGACATCCAAACGCACCTGTCGACATGCTCCCTTGCGCTTTGACCGCGAACTGCTGGGTTTGGGAATCCACACTGCCGGCATTGCGTCTTCCATCGTGCGTCGATGTCACCGCCAGCCGGACCGTTGTTCAAACGATGCCATTCGTGCGACGCCTGCAGGAGATCCACGCGCAAGCATTACATACAGCAGCGCTGTTCCAATTTATTTATGCCGCTGTAAATCGAGCAGCGTAAATGTTTGCGACCGGCCAGATTGGGGCAGATGTACGAAGGAGGACGGGCTGCACACGGTGGACAGGTTTCGTATTCGCCGCTCGGGGCTCTGTCATAATACGCGGGGCGTTTCTGATGGTTGGCAAGTATCCTCGAGCCGAAATTCCGGAAGGACGTTGAGCGAAGAGACAGCCACCCGGCGCCCGCCTTTGCCAGCAACGCAGGACGGAATCCCTGGATCAGAGAAGATTCCATCAAAATCTCCTCCATCCGTCTCGGCTGCACCATAATAATTTACTTTAACCTACCGCTCTAGAGGAGTTCGAGGTCGGCGAAGACCAGGGAGTCATTCAAAGGGTGTCGCGAGGTTCGGAAGCTGGGAATCGGGGTTGATGTGCCGGAGTCTAGCAAGTCAGATTTTAGGGGCTGAATGAGGAGATTAACGGCGACCTTGTGCGAGGACGATACACCCTGCTGAGAAGAGAATGCAGAGACCGCAGTAGATACATTTCGGTGCCTGAAACACACATGTAAGAATTAAAGAAAAGCCGCGGGAGCCGGGATAGTGGTCCGACGTGCACGTGTTCAATAAAAGGCGCTCGTCGTCTTGGCTCTCTCTCTCTGTGGGCTCCTCTCCTTATAACTATTATAATCGTCCCAGGATACCCAGGCCCTCAACATGTCTACCCCACATGTTATCGCCTCCTCCTCCTCCCACCCCTCCTCCTCAACCACCTCGAACGGCATCGTCGGAAACCACTATCGGGTGGGCAAGAAAATCGGTGAAGGCTCCTTTGGTGTCGTCTTTGAGGGTGCGTCTTGCTCTTGTCATTTCTCTCCGTTTCCGTGCGGTCCAGTTGGTACCGGATGGGGGCATCGCGACGCATCCGTCGACGTCGCTATTGTTGTTTTGCCGCTTCGGGAACCCTCCGTAGAGCGACTGGGGGCTCGGAATTCCTGTTCAACGACCCGCATCGGTCGGCGGGGTTACCCAGAATGCGCCCTGGTCGTTTTTGCTGCTTCTCATCTGTGAGACACGGCTCCCTACTTTTTTTCCGTTATCCGTCCCGTTCGGAGAGTGCACACTCCACCGGGCGGCGCCGGTGCACTGACAGCCCGCAGTCCACGGCGTGTTCTCGCAGCATTCCGCTCTGCGTTTTATTCCATTGATGCGCTGTCCGCCTACGTGTGTCTCACCCGCCCCCAGGCACCAAAATGCTGGCCAACACCCCGGTTGCCATCAAATTCGTACGTCGAACCACTTGCCTACCTTCATTTTCTTCATTGACCCTGCCGGTCTTAGGAACCCCGCAAATCGGACGCCCCTCAATTACGCGACGAATTCCGGTCATACAGGACTTTGAACGGCACCCGTACGCTGCGCCGTTGCACCGCTGACACGCTAATCTCATATTGAAATTGGCAGCCGGTGTCCCGCAGGTGCACCATTTCGGCCAAGAAGGGCTCCATAATGTCCTGGTCATCGACCTGCTAGGCCCTAACCTCGAGGATCTTTTCGACATGTGCGGACGCAAGTTCACGGTCAAGACAGTCTGCATGGCTGCAAAGCAAATGGTCGGATTCATTCAAAAGTGTCGTTTCATTCTCCTGAAACGCGTTCTAGGTCACCCGCGTGCAAGCTATCCACGAGAAGTCGTTAATATACCGCGACATCAAGCCCGACAACTTTCTAATCGGGGTGCCCGGCACCAAGAACGCCAACACCGTTCATGTTATTGGTATGTCTGTTTTTACCCGGCTCTGCTGTACTCCTACAACGCCCGCCGCTCCCTTGATGACGACCATACTCACCTACCCCACCGCAGACTTCGGCATGGCAAAACACTACCGGGATCCGAAAACCAAGGTGCATATCCCCTACCGGGAACGCAAGTCACTATCGGGTACTGCGCGGTACATGTCCATCAACACGCATCTCGGGCGGGAGCAGTCGCGGCGGGACGACCTCGAGTCGCTGGGGCACGTCTTCATGTACTTCCTGCGCGGCGGCCTGCCGTGGCAGGGTCTGCGCGCGGCCACCAACAAGCAGAAGTACGAGAAGATCGGTGAGAAGAAGCAGACCACGCCGATCGTGGAGCTGTGCGAGGGGTTTCCTGGTGCGTCCCTCCTTTTCCGCGCCACTCGCAGCGCGGTGCTCTGCCCTTGCTTCGTTTTTTTAATATGGCCTTGCTTCATCCGCAGAGGAGTTCGGGATCTACATGAACTATGTGCGCAAGCTCGGGTTCGAGGAGACACCGGACTACGACTTTTTGCGGGAGCTGTTCACCAAGGTGATGAAGTCCTCGGGGGAGCAGGAGGACCTCGTCTTTGACTGGATGCTGCTTAACGGCGGGAAGGGCTGGGAAGCGAGCAGTGCGCGCAGCGTATGTCTACATTCCCGCGATTTTGCCGCGTGTTCACCGATCGTTTCAGACACCCTCTGCCCTCCTTGCGCAGGCGCACGCCAACGCGTCGTCCCCACACGGCCAGCGCGCGGACCGCGAGCACCGCCGCGAGCGCGCGCACCGCACGTCGCGGCAGGTCCCGGACAGCGGCGCGTCGCCGACGCCGCTCGTGCTCACCCCCGCGCCCGCGCACGTCAGCAAGAGCCGGCGCGCGGCGGGCGGCACGCCGCGCGCGGACAGCAACGGCAACATCGGGAGCGTGCAGCCCCTCGCGCCCACGCGGCGCTCGAGCGCGCAGCAGCAGCCAGGGCTGGCGCTGCCGCACCCGTACGCGGCCGCGCCGAGCGGGGGCGGGTACGGCGGCAGCGGCGCGATCGCGCCCGTGCGCGCGGGCAGCGCCGCGGGGCAGTACGGGCGGCACTCGCCGAATCCGGCGGCGCGCGGGCTGGGGGCGGGCGGGAACGTGCTCGGGAATGGGAACGGGAACGGGAACGGGTCGGAGAGCTTTGTGTATGGGCAGCAGCAGGGGGCGGGGAGCGGGGCGCTGGCGGTGGGGGGGACGGCGCGGGGGATGGGGGTGTATGACCAGATGGAGCGGGTCGGGGAGCAGGATGAGGGGGGCATGGACGGCCGCGGGGGTTCTGGGGCGCGATGTGCTGTCGGGCATAAGCAAGCGTAAGCGCTGGCGCTGGCCGCTTCCTTCTGCCCCGCCTGCCCGCGCGCGTTTCTGGTGAGCGTCCATCTCCTCCTCCTTGTCGCTTCCCGGCCTCCGAACTCCGAACTCACCCGCATGCCAGGTTCTTGTACATGTCTGTAGATGCCGGACGAAGATGCGCAGACTCTACTCAACACCACGCCTAATTCTCGGCAAAGACCGCCTAACTTAACCTTGCCCAATGCCAATGCTACGCCCCGACACGTCGTCCGTAACGCCCGACCACGCCCACGCCGGCCCTCGCCTTCCGCCCCCCCCCTCCTCCCTCACTCCGCCTCCACCATGCCTCCACCCCGCCTCCACCCCTTCACGCCGCCACCCCACCACGGCTCCCCCCCGACGAGCGGCCGCCGCCTATACCGCAACTTCTCCTGTACATGATCCTGACCGCCACGCACCCATCCATCCACCCATCCAAACTAAAACTCTTGCAATTTTCCCATTTTTTTTACTTCGTTTACCTACATCGATCGCTTGCGACCCTGCCTACTTTATTACGCTACCTCACTTTCGTTTTCGATGATTGTACTATTTAGCGCGTGCGTTAATTCGTTGGCTGATGAGCGATGCGGAGTCGAGGAGGTCCGATCTCAGAGTGGATTACGGGAAGTTCGGGTGTCCGCTGCCTCGGTGTGTCGGGGATCCCACTGGCCCCCACAGGATGCTCGGGCTGGATTAGCCCGAGAGCGCGCGCGAACCAGTTCGTTGTGCCTTGCGCTGTGCCTTACGCAGGGGGCGGCGCCCGCCCAAGTGGGGACGGTGGGAGGGCAAGCAAGCCACGGGACAGCGCCCGCTCCGGATACCAGCCGGCCGCGCGATTTATGGCGCCCCATAGAATGGGTGGGACGCAGGCCCGCCCAAGTGGGGACGGTGAGAGGGCACGCACGCCACGCGAAGGCGCCCGCTCCGGATACCTTACCAGCCGGCCGCGCGATTCACGGCGACCCACAGAACGGAACGCGCGTCCGCTGCACTGGGCGGGGTTGTGCACGGGGACGTGGACGTGGACGGGGACGGGAACGGGGACGGGGACGGGGATGTGAGTTCTATGAGAGATATAGGATACAGAGGGTCGTAGGAATTAGCTTATATGTGACTTCGGTTTATGATGCTTGGACGGGAACGGCCTCGCCCTCGACTTTTGGGATGACGTTGGCGCCTTCGAGGAAGCGTTCTAGTTCGCCGGATTGGTGCACTGGAGAAGCGAAGGCAGTGTTAGACCGCCGCTAAGGCTGGGATGTGTGCGCAACGCACTTGTCAGTAGGATATCGCAGCCGCCCACGAACTCGCCGTTCACGTAGAGCTGCGGGACCGTCGGCCAGTCCCTGTGCGCCCGTCAGCGCAGAGCGGTTATATAATTAGTAGTGAGAGACGCACGAGAACTCCTTGATCCCGGACCGCAGCTCGGGGTCGGCGAGGACGTTGAACGTCTTGAGCTTGTCCGCGGGGACCTGCTGCAGCTCGAGCACCTGGATCACCGCGCGCGAGAAGCCGCACTCGGGCTGCGCGGGGGTGCCCTTCATGAAGAGGACGACGGGCGTGGAGGCGATGGCGGATTGGATGTGGGCACGCGCCTCTTGGGTGAGGAAGCGCGCGGCGATGAGGCGGGGGGCGAGGGCGGTTGACCGCGAGAGGGAGAGCTGCGTGCGGTTTAGGCGGAGCCAGATAGGTTAGTTGGAGAGGCGAGGCGTACTGTAGAGCGCAGGGCGGTGAGGAGCATGGCGGTCGGTTGTAAGCTGGTCCGAATTAGGACCGAGGTTATCGTGAGCAGGATGACTGATCCTGCACACGTTTCGCTCGGATGTCGGATCATTCTGAAGGATCAAGCCGGAACCGTGAGCGCTTTTCAACCACCGTCACTAATAGGCCGCCTGTCATTTTCCCATGTCGGTAAAATATTAACGCTAAATGCATTGACAAAACTGAAACGAAGCTTGAATCCGCAAGCGCCAGGCGGCACTTACACGAAATCAGCCATTGCCAAACAAAGTACAAGCTACGCTTCATGCAATCCATCAGCAAGGAGACAAACGGCGGTCGAATTCGTCGGCTCGAACGGATCGTGAATTCAAGTGAGAAGATGCGACAAGATCAGCGCGCCGCGGCATTATCATCACCGAATACGGAACTCTAAATCGGGTATTTCGGCAATTGGCTGCACATAACTAAAAATACAGATTTGACGCCTGCGGGGATGTATATCGGCTTGTCGTTAGGAACTGGCGAGGGCCAGGTGGTGGCCTTTACAGTCTCTCTGTTCACGGTGCCGTTCAGCACCAAAGACGGTGTCGGCAGCATCCGGGCGACAATACCGGACGTTGAATGGGCTGGAACATAGATATGTATAAGCGCCGCGTTTAATTGACTAGGGGAAAAGAACGTACACAGGCGGATAAAGACGCATAGTTTCTGTGGCGATTCAGCGAACAATTGCGTTAGAGGACGGTCAATTTACCATTGACGATTCAGACAGCTTTGAGATATATCTTTTCTTTTATATCGTCATAAGACGGTCGATCCGCACGGCCAACAACGGCGATAATTTCATCGCGCAGACGAGCCGTGACCTTGGGGTACGTCGCAAGGCTACGTAAATCTCATGGTTAATGTACGAGAATCGGCAGAATACGGACAAATGTACGGCGATTGTCAAGCTGTTCATTGTCGTCTCCCTTTCCGCTGTACGCCTGCTCAAAGGAAACTATAAAACAAGTGCGAACCGAACATACTAAGCAATATATTGAGGCTATTTAGAACCGCACCATTAGATACAATCGGCACTACAATATACATCGCAACAACTCACATTTCGTCCCTCAATATCTTGGGATCTGTAACACGGTTCATCGGTCTCAGTTGAAGTCATTTCAACCAATAATACCAGTGGTCGAGTTGAGGAGCTCATCGAGCAAGCTGTCGCTTTCGCCGGTGTCCGCTCCCTCGAACTCAACAATACTGTATCAGCTGCCTTGTTCCGCTTCTTTCTCTCGACCGCGCTTCGAATGATGGGATCCACAAAATTCCGGACGTCTTCATGGATTCGGCCGTTAATCGCCAAAGATCTCGAAAAGAGGCCAAACCCATCCACCCCGCTCGCGGAAAGCGATCTGGAGCATCACGTCACCAAACGCCGTCGGGAAATCCTTTTTGTGCTGCCCTGGGGTGTGAACTTATCCGCGGACACATGATAGGGGTAAGGAAGCACCGTCGAGAGGCTTTCGACGCACGGGCCGAACAGAAAATCGGTCGCCGCGTCCATGGTGAAGCGGCCTATGAGGTCCTATGTATATGTACGTACAAGGCAAGGTCGAGACGAGCGGGAATATCGAACGACCCAACGTACCTGGAAATCGACGGCGCAGCCCTCCTGCATACGGGTCTCGATCAGCGCAATGGTCTTCTCAGCGTGGTTATCGAATATTTCAAAGTGCTGGACTCGATCCCGGGCAAAGTACGGGCGGGTCATCGAGCGATGGAATGGCCGCATTTTGCCTGTGAACATTATGAAGTCGTTAAAGCGGGAAACCGCAGCCGCCGTTCACCGTCTGAGTGAAGACTCCGTCCTAAGCCTGCCAATTAAAACTCACGTACATTTCGAGGGCGTGAATCGCTTACTCCGAGAACTGAGTTCATGGTATCCCGGAATCTATCGCCTGTGGAGGGACCAGAAAAGTAAGAACAATGCAGTGGGACCGAAAGGTAGACTACCTCTAACATAATTGTTGAAATCTGTCGCCAAGATGATCTGGATCGGGAGAAACTGTGAATATGTGGCTGCTCCGGAGAAGCCGCAGATTGAACACAGGTCCCAAAGAATTGACCATCCCATAAAATCCGTCCCCTAAAATACGGGTCCTGTTCAGTCGGAGTCATAGGAAGACAAGGCGGACCACCAAGGTAGCCGTTCTCGTATATTTCAAGCAAAGGCCTCAAGACGTCGACGTTCCCGGGCCACCGTCCCTTCACTCTCGGCGCCAGTCGAGCACCCACTGACTGTGCTTGGAGCTCATGATACGCGGAAGTTGCTGCGGTGTGGACCACTGCGAAGAAGGCGGCTCCCGCAGCCGACACCCACAGAACAGTCTACAGAGATACAGTCAACCCAACGAGAGCGTTGAGAACTCCTCGGGCCAGGTGAATTGAGATTGGGGACACATAGATTGCAAGCCAGAAAACGGACGGCAGGAGAGAAGTGCATGGCCGTTCGAGATGATTGTGGGTGCTTGACAAGACGTAACCGGGTCGGTGATCCGACTCCGAATCCGTCGAAGTGTAATATCCCACAGATTTCTACAAATTTCAAGCGCTTTCTTTCCGACCGGGTACTGCATTCCGGCAGCTGCCTCATCGAAGAGGTGGAGTGTTCCACCAACCCAACCAAGAATTTATAATTATCGACCAGTAAGTCACCAGAACTCCGCCCCGGACGCGCCTCTCTAACCCCCTCTAAAGCGCTCAAACAGCTTATAATATTTATTCGCAACAGAACTAGGCGTGTATGTATCAATTCAAGCTGGCATGAAGATGATTGATCATCCATTCTCGGAGCACCTATTGAATACGTGTACTCCCAGTCTAAATCTGCAGCCCCATGGATTGGAGACTGCTGGGGAAACACTACCAAGGCAAGCTTATTTTGAAACCGTGGGAAATGTGGTTGAATTCCGGATCCCGGATCATTCCGATATCCTCCCGAAAAGTTCAACATTGTCCAAGATGAAATTACTAGCTATAAAATATGCAACCAAGTATGTTTGAGGTACTACCTAACGTTCAAGCCGCATCGGGATCACCGCAGCCCGCCCAAACAACTCGTAAAAGCTTTGCGTGTAATAGCGAGCCACAGCATCTTCCAGATTCACCATCTCCTGTTCAGACCACTGCGTGCGCTGCGCAAAACCGGGTGCAATGAGAGCGGGGCGGCCGCCCGGGGTACGCCAATCCAACATGAGAGTGGCCAGCTGGACGTAGTAGGGGTGGTACTCCTCGAGCCACGGCGAGGCGAGCCCCTGTTGGCTCAACTCGATGTTCATCCCCAGCATCATCCCGCCGGAATAGCACCTGCTGCACAGCTCTGGGCGGTCTTTCCCGGACGCGCGTCGGTCCAGCGCAGCGAGCTCGAAGCGGAAGTTCGTCTCAGCGATGTCCCAGATCATCTGCTTGGCTTTGGCGAGACTGGTGACGCCGATGGACTCGGGCGCGGCGGGATATCCATGCATGCGGTCAATCCCGCAGGCGCGTAATGCAGGCCCCAGGATGTGGGCGATCGTCTGGCTGCGTCTATTCGTTCTTGAGTCCGCGCGTCCTTCGCGTTGTTGGATTTGGCCACCGAGAATATCGCGCCACTCTTGGGAGCTCAGAAGCACGCCGTGCGAGCTCGGCTCACCGAGACGGTACAGGCACGCGTCGCGGAGGAGCATCCAATGGTGGAGGTACATCTGGCGTCGCTGTGGGCGTTCTGCGGAGGCTAGGAGAGCGGGCTCCGGGAAGACATAGAATTTATCGGCGGCAGACAACGAAATTGAGGGTGCAGATCTATCCACTGCGCGAAGAGCTCGGTCCCAGGCCGGAACAGGCTCGGGCATCTCTGCCGCCTGAAGTGGGATAAACTTGTCGCGCCCGCCGCTGCCCGGTGCGGGCACTTTCGCTTGATGGCGTGAACCCCGGTCTGTCGTTGGAATGATTTAAATGTCACACATGGAGAATATACTTGAACCTACATGGTTCGCCAGATCTCTTGCTCTGGGCGCGGTTGCTAGCGCCGGAGTGGTGCGGCACCGGCCCAGCCTGAGATGGTGATCCTTCCGTCACCTTTTCCGATCCTTCGTTCGAGAAGGGGTCCTTATACCAAGGCACTTGCTGCGTAGCCCGGGACATGGCCTCGATTTTTGCATCTGTGCTGATCCCACTGTAGACCATCGGGTAGCCAGGTGCGGGCTTACCCTGAAGCGCCGGCGGGGGGTCCACAAGAGGCGCAATCGCCAAGATGTTCTCCCCGAAGAATGCGGCTGTGGGCCGCAGAAGCCAAAAGGGAAGCTGGGCCATGAAGAGAAGTTGGGCAACCTCCGGGTTAGCAGTGAATGCGCCCATACAAGACTGTAGGCTGGACGCGGAGTGCGGCGGGGCGGCACTGACGATGGATGTGAGACTTTCCATGCGTGGCTTGTAGATCTGTGTGTACGACAGCAGCGCGTCGAGCTCGAGGTAGGTACGCTGCACAGATGTCACTCCAAAGACCATTTTTTCGAAGGTCGACGGCAGTGTTTGTAGCCGTTCAAGGGCGAGCAACATCGATTGAACGAGTTGCGGAAATATTGGCAGTATTTTCCCCTCGGGGACACTGGCACAATACTTTTCGTAGGCCGCCACGATGTTACTCACGGGCTTGACGAAGCGGGTAAACTGGTGATGCGCGAGTTTCCCGAGACGCGTAGTCATCGTGCTGCCGACTTCAAAATCCTTCTCTGTGGCATCCACCACATTACGTCAATTTCCGGGCGCGCTTCCCGTTTAGAAATCGCAGGCAGGTGCTGAAAGCGAGGACTAAATTGCTGGGGCCACAGGCAGGGGTCGTCGACCCCGTAGCGCATGTCCGTCCGCAGGTACACTCGATGGACTTTGGAGGTGGGTGGCAAGGCGGGAATGTAGTCTGCATTGGTGGTAATGAAGTAATCTTGTTCGTGGATTTGGACGATGGCACCGACGCGGCCGTCGAAAGGCGTGAGGCGTGCTGCCAGTGTGCCACTGAGAGTCAGTATTGACGAATGGATGGGACCCACCGGTAGAACTAGTATCCTTATTTCTGAGCAAGTCAATAGCTGCCATTCCCAAGAGTCGGGTCCGAATGTCGACGGGGGGAATTGCTGAACAGCAGTGGTCACTGGTGAGAGTCAACTTGAACCTGCTAACAGTCACAGTTCGAGTCACGTTTTGATTCGTCGGCACCGCCACTCGAGCTTAAGTTAAAGACCTTGTCTCTTCCTCCTCCCATTATGGCGTTCTTCTCGTCCTCATCCAACGCGGGAGCGAACATTGCCCAGAAGGACATTGAAGTCGGAGATCCCCCGGCTGATTCGATCTCTTCACTCGCCTTCTCCGGTCAAGCCGACTTCCTGGCAGTAGGAAGCTGGGATAACAGCGTGAGCATCCGTTCCTATGCTCTCAATATATGTGCTAACGTGTTTCAGGTCCGGATATACGAGGTGGGACCGGGGGGAAAGAGCCAGGGAAAGGCCATGTACCAGCACGAGGCGCCGGTATTGAGCGTATGCTGGAGCCAGGTGAGCAGAACCGCCGCGTTTCTCGCTTCATTTCATTCAACTAGCCATTCAGGACGGGTCCAAAATCTTCTCTGGGGGCGCGGACAACGCCGGGCGGGTGTTCGACGTCGCCACTGGGCAGTCGTCCCAAATCGCGCAGCACGATGCGCCGGTCAAGGTAGTGCGCTGGATAGACACCCCGCAGGGCGGCATCCTCGCCACCGGCAGCTGGGACAAGACGATAAAGGTGCGCGACGCATGTGTTTATCCTTCCGGCGCGCTGACTAACATACACCACTTAGTACTGGGACCTGCGCACACCCGCCCCCATCGCGACCGTTCAGCTCCCGGAACGCTGCTACAGTATGGATGTTCAATATCCGCTGATGGTTGTAGGGACTGCTGAGCGGCACATCCAGATATATAACCTCACGAACCCGACGGCTGTATACAAGGTGCGCGCGCGCCTTCTTCCACTATATTCCTCTTAACTCCCACCCGCAGTCCATGCAATCGCCGCTGAAACTCCAAACGCGCGTCGTCTCGTGTTTCAAGGCGTCCGCAAACCAGGGCTTTGCAGTGGGGAGCGTCGAAGGGCGTGCTGCCTTCCAGTGCGTGTAAATAAATGTTTCCTCGCGTCCCTCGTCTGACCCCAATTTCAGATACATCGAAGATAAGGACGCCTCGTATGTCGCGCTCACTTCTTTGCGCTACTTGGCTAACAACCCCCCAGGAACAACTTTTCCTTCCGGTGCCACCGCGTAACGCCCAACAATAACCCGAAGGACATCGTCATCTACGCCGTCAACGACATCTCGTTCCACCCCGTGCACGGCACGTTCAGCACCTGCGGCGGCGATGGTACCATCGGCTTCTGGGACAAGGACGCGCGCATCCGGCTCAAGAGTGCGTGTCCCCTCTTCCTCTTCTATTTTATTGACGTTCATGTTAACGCGCGCAGCGTTCGACGCGGCGCCGGGCCCGATATCCGCGAGCGCGTTCAGTCGCGACGGGTCGATATTTGCGTATGGGGTGTCGTATGACTGGCACAAGGGCCACGGCGGGATGGTGTCCGGGCACCCGAATAAAATTATGCTACATGCGTGCAAGGACGACGAGGTTAAAAAAAGGCCTGCACGGAAGTAGTGTTATACTTTATACTTGTTGTCTGTTATGTTGTTTATCGTACTTTGCTTGCGGCTCTGAATCTGAACATGTTGAAAAAAATGTGAATGGTTCAACTTTAGTATTTTGACGTTTTCTGAGGTTCGACCCGATAAATCTTTTGTTTATTACCTCTGTCTACTGTTGTTCTCTGAGACCTGTCTCTTACCGGCCGAGAGATACATATCCACTTTCGTACACGGTCTGGTTGAATTTTAAAGCAAAACCGTGGTATTCACCTTGAGCTAGAACCTGATGCTTAAGCCTGAACTGGATAATTTTGAGGTTTTTCTCTTGAGACTTGCCACCTGACGCTGTCAAATTTTGCTCGAACTTCAGAATACAGAATATGCAACTTGAATCATGACTGAAGTCATGTTTGCTGGTTGAATTTAACTCCGAGAACTTGAACGAGCATAACTGAACACGGAATACACATTTACAAGTATTCGACAATACATACACAAGATGGGTGCCCGTTGAATTCAAGCCTTCGCCTTGGTATTGAACCTGAACGCGGGGTTTTTCTCATCAAGGAACGCCCAAGTGACGAGCTCTTTCCAGCCCTTCGCCTGCCACGCGTCCAGCAACGCCGGGAACGGCCCGACCACAGACATGAGCGATTCGTCATGAGCAAGCATGACGAACACATCCTTGTTCGCGTCGAAGCTCCCCATCTTCCCGATGGACGTGCGCGCGGTCGGCGGGTCGGTGTAGTACCCGTTATCAGCAACGTCGAGCAACGGCGTCGTGCGCGCCGTGAGGTCGAATTCGCTGCCCGCGGCGGCGCCCGGGGGGAGAAGTGGGCCGCAGAAACGGAGCGGCGCGTGGCGGCGAGGAGGTCCCCGGGGCAGGGGAAGTGCTTGTGCAGCTTGTCGGTGGGGCGGAAGAGCCCTGCGTGGTGGCACGCGTCGCCGCCGAGGAAGAGGAAACTGGTGGGCGTGACGCGTGCGAGGGCGCAGAGGTGGCCCGGTAGGTGCTGTACGGAACCATGTTGGAATTAGAGTTCTATTAATTTGATAGTCTGGAATAAAACATACGCCAGGAACGTCGAGCAAGTAGAGGCTGCCGTCGCCGAAGAAATCGTGCACTTTGAATCCAGCGAATTCGAGCTGAGAGCTGGCAAAGTCGACCGCGACGAGGTTTCCGCCCTCTAAGCAAAAGTCAACGAACGACGAAAGCCTGTGTCGATGGACATACGCCAGATCACTCTCGAGTAACGTGCTGCTTGGATCTGTAACGTAAGTGGCCCGCACCATTTCTTGCCCGAAGACAAGCTCTGTCGAGGACGGGAACTTGGACATGTCACCTGATTGAATCATGTCAACTATCGCACATGCTGCCAGCTCCATCCACAAACCAGTATGATCAAAATGTGAATGGCTAGAGAAGCGACTCGGATGAGACGACGGCCACAGCGATGCAAGAACAGACTCGCCTCCAAATCACAGCGCTGATACTCTTCAAATCAACACCATTATCGGTGAGCTGCTCAACTATATCTCGTTTCATCGGCATGTCTAGCGCCCCGGCCTTGAACGCCTCCGCCAGAGAAGGTGCCGCATTCTCCAAGTCCTTCCGCGGCCCCAGATCGAACATAACCCGCCGTTTTCGTCGCGCGTTCTCGATGAGGAACGCGAACGCGGGCACCGGAGGCTCTCGTGGCCGGGAAGCACAGGGTCCAAGAATAACGATGCGGAGATTGAAACTTTGCTTGGGTCGTTCACGAGATTGAAGGCCTTCACGGTTACTGTGGACGACGAGGCTGGGATGCCTAGGGTTTGGAAAGACTCGGACATGGGGTAGAAGCAAAGTTGTTGAGGGTGTGAAGATCTTTATATATCCGGACTGGGAGAACGCCGTCCCGTCCGCGTGAGACCGGCCTTAGGAAAGCAGCAAAGATGAAGCCGCATAGGCATACTCTGTCAATTCTTTGGGAATCGAACAGTGGAGCAAAGAGGGCAAAACCGTTCGGAGCATTCAAATTGTCGTTGAACGAAAGCTGGATTTGACCAGCACAGATTTAGTTGGAAGAGATGGTGTACGCCTGGTAGTCTCGCAAGCCGACTTTATCTCAAATGTGAAAACAATCGTTCACACCGATATAAATGCGCCCTGACCGTGACACTAGTATTTGGTCCGAGACCTGCCTGAAAATTTATGTCAAGAGAATGACGTCCGCCGCCAGCGGCCTGCGGGATCGCGTTCTCGCATTAGACCGTGATTGGGCTCCACATGAAAGGCGCCCCAGTTTCCAGATTTTTTTTATCCCTCCAATTGGTACGTAAACCCAAAGACCTGCCATATTAGGCAATTATGCGACTTGGTCCGATTCTACTTGCTTTGTGCAGAGGCAGCATGGATTTCATATCCAGAGGGATTGCTTTGTCGTCTCCGGAGAGAATTTAGTGGTTGCTTGGTCGAATGGCGGCTACAGATGGTGGTTGAACAAAGCAAGAGGTATTTGGCGCTGTGTTGGTTTTGATCCCAACGCGGCTGTCGCTTGGCACTCACCAATTTTCGAGATTGGACCCTTCGACGAACGCGATTCGTATAAAGGATGGCGAGAAGTGTGATGTACTCCAGCAACCTTCACCGGACACCCTCTACACCCTCTACTCCGCGATAAATGTCTTCCTCCTGCGTCACCCTCGTCTCGGCCACTGCGCCTACCCCGCTCGTGGTAGCACACATCCCGCGCTCTGCACCCATCGCACCCGCGACTACCAACCCAGTCGACGACTTCTTTGGCGTCGCCGCGCACTTCATCCCGGACGTATGACAGCCGTGACGTCCCCCCCGCCCTACGTCGACGCCCCAGAAATACGCCATGCGCGCTGCAGAGCCCGTCACTCTCGCTATGTACCTCTTCAAATTCGGATTCCGTGCGTGTCCCCTCTCCCACCCATATGCCACACACAAACTCATATATTCTATTCCGCAGTATTCCCCCATTCTGGATCATGGGCGTGATAATCCTGCTCTCCCCCCTCCGCGCGCCCGCCCCGGTGGATTACCCCCGGCGCTTGGCTCCCTGAAAAGACTGCCGCCGAACGCGCGCTCATCCTCAAGCGCATGCGCACCGTCGAGCTCAAGTGGGCGCGGAGATGCTTGTACGCGCTCCTCGGCCTCATACACATCATCATCGCTCTCGTTATTGGCGTGGTTGTCTGGCATGCCTTGCGGAAGATGTAAACTGTATTCCAGGATATCTGTATCATTAGCACGACTGTATTTCGAGCCCAAGGATTTTCTCCTGCCTTCCCATCGTTGACATAAGCCTCATCTCACAAGAATTCCCTTTTACGAAGAAGTTACAACGGTTCCGCCTTTTCAACGGACGTCGAAGTTGAGGCAACGTTGAGGCCTGAGGCCTAAGTAGTAAGCTCACTGCTCCTAGCCAACCTGCAGCACGGCCCAAAATCATCATAAAAATGGCTCAATATTCATATCACCTGACCGTACGCGATCAGTCTACTTGACCAAGCTGAACCAAATATCCCTCCCCATAGGGGTGTGCCGCCAAAACAGAAGGGAAAGAAAATTATGCACTAGAACTCAAATTTTGCTACTCGATGACATATTCTATCGTTGTACCGGGAATGCGGAATCTCGGGTCCCCGACATCTCGTGAAGTCGTGCCATCCCGTGCCTCGTCCCGATGCACTGCCCTGACGTGCAACACGATTCTGGTACATTGTCAGGGCCACCGTTTTTAAATTTATAACGGGAATTTGCACACCTCGTCGAAAGAACGGAATGCATGACACGTAGGAATCTGAGCCTTATTCAGCATTCCATGCAGACAAAGGCTGCTACGGTGCAACTTACGTGTTCAACAGATCAACCAGTTCCAGCTGGAATGTTCATGCAGTGTTGAGGTCGCAGGAATTCGGACACTTACCGGACCCCAAATCAGAACCGCAAGATTCCCCGCAGAGATCACTGTACCGGGCGAGGTCAACATCGCGTGCAACAGGAAAGGTAAGACGAAATGAGTTACGAAATAGCAGGACAAAATATGAGATGCCGTCGCGGTAGAGCGTTTTGATCAGCGGGTTGGATGTATGTCTGAATCGTTTCACCCCGACCCATAGGGTGCAGACCATGAGAACTGGGATTTCCGTTAGGCGGTTTCTGGATCAGGGAGGAACACAAGCGGACTAGTTTCGTTGAGGAGGACAAGAGTGAAAGCCACGACGAGGATTAGGCTCCCGTCGACCAGCTGGCAACCGACTACTGTTGGGAGTGGAGGTGCGCCGACTGCTCATTGGTCAAGCTTGGCTGCAATTGCCAATGTTTAAACACGCACATTTGAGACTCTTTAGAAACAGTGTGAGGACAACGATTGTCGTGAAAGCAATCGCCTTGCGAACGGGAGTAAATTCGAGAGCGAAAGTAGGCAGGACAACTCGACCTACAACGTATTGGATTACGAACACAGTAAGAAAACGGGAATTACAGCCCATCAGCGCATATGTGCGGAGGACGAGAATTGCTGAAAACGGTGAGAAATCAACAACGGAGAAAATATTGATGTGCACAGATACCTTCTGCAGTTGCAATACCGAAGAACGTTCCCCCTTATATATTCAAAATCCTTAAGCTATTCATGGATCTAGATCAAGGATACAAACTCACAAGACGCTGCAGCATAGATGGGGAAGCAAATCTTGACCACGTTTATTACAATCCTCGCATTCAAGTTGCAGAAAAGATACCTTGATATCGATGTTCGGTGTCAGCGCGTCTACGTGAGATCAGCATCTACCCGGCTGGACGATGTATTCAGAAAACACGCACACCACAGGACAAGGGGAACATCGATGAACGGAGGATATCGAGCACACATGTAAAATATCTTGCTGAAGTTCCATCTAGTGCCCCAGACCAGAGATACCTGTGTCCAGAAACTCAGTATCGTACAGTACGAGTCAAGTAACTACCTATAACCCTCACTTCCAGCTCAAGCGACAAGAGATAGTCAAAAAGCTGTGATATTTACCGTGTAAGCGCACAGCATTTAACGAGCGGCATAACACACCAGAATTGTCATACTAACGACTGCGAAAGGATTGATCAAATTCAATCGGACTCTCAGACGCGAAATCCTGTGCACCATCCATATACTTGGATAATTCAGCGGCTTGAAAGGAATGTTCATGATAGCTTACTTTCACTTTTTGAAGCAGCGAAGCGGAGCGTACGAGGGCCGCCATGGATTCTGAAGACTCAACATGGTAGCATAGATTCCGGAGGACCTCGGCTCTGGGCCCCTCTCTCTGTGTGGGATCTTGCTGTGCACACAGAAAACCAGTGTATAGTAGGTCCCGAAGCTGATAATAGGTGAGTTACAGGTATACCGTTGTTGATCTTTTTGAGATAAGGCAAGCAAGTTCCGTGGTCAGTTGACGCTTCGGCATCCCGGGACAGACACGAGGCGCTAAAATCCATTAATTTCAGAGCCTTTGGAAGGGAAAGCGAAATAATCACAATTAGCCTTCTATCTCTCCCACTGGATGAGAATCGTACTGAATTGAATGATAGCGCGCCGAAATCAAATTTCAAATGCCACGTGATCGTGTATGTGGCAGAGCCGAGCCGATTTCGGTGTCCGCTGCGTGTCCACTCTCGTTCCATCGTTCTCAGCTTTCGCCATGTTCTTCAGTAAATCCTGGAACCCCGATGGTCTTGCAAGTTACCCTTGACTCTTCGAGCGCAAAACACGGCTCACTTCGCTTCGCTGCAGCACATGTATATCACGGGCGGTAGTACGGGATTGGGCCTCTCCACCGCTCTAATCCTCGCCGGGAAAGGCGCCCACGTATCCATCGTCGCACGCAACCAAGAAAAGCTGGACAAGGCCGTCGAAGCTATGGAGGTGTGTATGCTCGACTCTAACGCTTCCGGACGTGGACTCAGCAGGTTGGCGCCGCAGAACTGCCGCCAGCACCCGAACCAACTGCTGACAGCGTATTCGTTCTCGCTGACCACCGCGGAAGAGTCTGCGGCGGCGCTCGAGGCCGTATGCAAGCCGCACGACGGCCGCGCGCCGGATGCTGTTTTTGCCTGTGCAGGTAGCTCCAAGCCGATGTTCTTTATGGACATGACCCCGCAAGATATGGCGGACGGGATGGTCAACGGCTACTGGATTCAGGCGTGGACTGCAATGGTGAGTCCCCACCATTCTTCTGCGCATCATATAACCAACCATATTCGTTCAGGCAGCCGCTAAAAAAAATGGTGCGAGAGGGAACCAAGGGCAAGATCGTTCTCGTTTCTTCTACTCTGGGTTACATGTCTTTTATCGGCTGGGCGTCATATTCCCCGGCGAAACATGCGCTTCGAGGTGCGCCATGCAAACTTACCTCGAATTTAAGCATCGACCGCAAGCGGCAGGGCTCGCGGACACGTTGCAATCCGAGTTCATGCTCTATGATATCGATTGCCACATCTTCTTCCCGCCGACGATGTTCACACCCGGCTATGACGAAGAAAACAAAACCAAGCCTAAAATCGTGCGTGAAATCGAGAGCACGGACGACGGCTTGACCGCCGACGCCGCGGCCAAGGCTATGATCTACGGTAGACATATCTTTTAAAATTTGACCTGGGTATTGGCATTAATATGGATCGAACAGGCGTACAAAAAGGGCACGCCCACATCACGGGCGACATGATAACCGACCTCTTCAGAGCGTCGACACGCGGCGCGGCGCCGCGGCACAACATATTCCTGGATACTATTTACGATATGGCTGCATCGGTGAGTTCTCGCTCGGCGTTATTCATTGGAAATCCGCTCATGGGCATTGCATCAGATTATCGCGCCGATTTGGAGAATGTCTGTGGATAAACGCGTGCGCGCGCACCGCGTCGAGCATCAGCAGTATCTCCACGATTCTGGGTTCTTTTCCTAGTCCTTGAGCGCGTCCACATGCTGCCAAGTTCGAAAATCTTAGATGCACACAGTCAACACTCGTTCACCACAACATAGTCGCTCGTTCAAATATACATACCCTATTTTACCTTGGTTTAACGTGGTTTAGCCGTTCAAGGACGTGCGTAGGACCAAACAAACGAGTTAATCCTGGACGTAAGCTTTACAAATGGCTAGAGTGAAGGCGCCCAGAATAGTTCGGAAGTTGTTCAAGGTTGTTCAAAATAATAAAGAATGCAACCATTTTGGCATTTTCAACCATGTTTCCCAATCTGGACCAATAAACTCCAGTAAAAATTCTGCGACTTTCACCCAGCTCAAAACAATCTTTGAGGGCCTGGTCGAGTGCTCCGGAAATTCCGCTAGAAATTTCCATGGTTCGGCTGAAGAAACGTATCTGTAAATGATTGAGCAACAGTAGTACGGACATATCCGGGAGGAAAAGGTATATTATTGACACGATAACGAGATCAGAGACCCCTTGCTAAGTCTGCAGACTTGCTGCAAGGGACTACCTGGGCTGTGCGCTACCAATTGAACTCGCAACAGTGCCCATCATCCACCGGTTCAACAAAATTAGATGCAACATATTGTCGTCTCCGGCGATCAACCTCCCATTCTCGATCATCCCCAACGGTAATCCAGATACCCAGGCCATAGCGTCCAAGATAGGCCAGAACCGGTGTTGCTCTGTGATCTGGAAGTATAATCCCAGAGCAGAAACGGCGAAGGATGCGGGGATAGTCGAGTAAACCATCCATCTTGTGGGCATCTCATCCCCGTCAAACCAATTCTTCGCTTTAATCTGCTGGAGAATTATCGTCACTGCAATAAGGAGAGATGTTCCTGAGCACAGCGTGATTGAGGTGTATACCACCCATGGACGTGTCGGTGTTAAGGGTCCAAAATTTAGCGCTTCGCGAGTCTGGGCCTCGAACACGGCCCCACAGATCGCTCCAATCAACCCAACAATATTCAGCAGGAAGCCCTGACGCAGGTCACCCTCCCTCGGCGACGAACGGTCGAATGTGGCAATGCACATAAGATCCTTGGAGCCTGGAACATACATTTTCATCCCCGGCTCGAGGGTCTGTCCCGTCTTTCCCCAATACAGGCTGTGCCAGTCATTCAACCGGCCCGAGAAAAGGCTATTGGCGAGGAGGACGCTGCTGAATATACCAGCACTGGTACCAACGGAGAGGAAGTAGCAGATAATTGCTTGCCCGAACAGCCCGGCGAGCAGGAACGGTCTGGCGGCATGAGAACTGGTCCCATTACTATAGATCTGGTCGAAGAAGGCGGGGGTGTTTGCGAGTGGCTCGATGATCTTTAGCACGGCATCGACGCGCTCAATGTAAGCGGTGGATGGGTCTGAGGGCGATCGACGTCCTGGCAGGTTTTGGATTGTCAGGCGTCCGTGGTCGAGGACCGCCCCACCAAGAATCGCGATCCACAGTGTCTGCCCCACACTGATCCGTGCTATCCGCCCCGGAATGTAATTGGGGAGGTCAAATGCCGTTCGGTTGATGTGCTGCACCACGATATAGTAGGCGTGGGCAAGCTCACGGAGCGATGCAGACACCTTGGAGGATTCGGGGGCATACGAGTGGAAGTCGATGAAGCACGCCGGCGCGTCGAAGTCAAGATCCTCCAGCTTCACCGTTGTTGGTGTCGTGCCCTGGGCCAATGGGGACTGTGACTTGGGTCGCCGGACCATATGTGCTATGACGACAGGCATTGCTTGCTGCTCACTTTCGACGTCCACAACAGCACTTGCGGGCATCCCTGCAGTCGAAAAAACCATGGAGTTGCCTGAATACACCTCCACGGTTGTGTCGCGGAATACATGATAGTCAATGGCGGCGAAGAGGAGGAAGTCTCGGGCAGTTGGATGCGGTGATTTGGACGCTAGAGGCTGTGGCTCCGGCATAGGCGGACTGCTAAGCGTTCGAGAAGTCGGGAAGATAAGCCCTGAGGATGACACGGCCCATCTGAGCACATGCATCGGCAGCTCTTCGGGTCTGGCCTCCCACAGAACACATGAGAGGACACGTGTAGCCTTCTTCAACGCGTCGTCCCGGACGGACTGCCCTATGTCATTGGCTCTCATCCAGAAATTGTACTTTCCGTACGCATTCCGGATGCCGGAGATGAAGTGGCAGGCGTTTGCGACCCAATTAACGCGTTGCATGGCGGGGATGGAGAGGAGAGGAAGTCCAGAAAACAAGAAGATTCCTGCGGCTGGCTCGATATCCCACAATCGATCCGGACTGGTCCCGAGGGCGGCGTAGAGCACACTAGCAAGGAGGAGGATTCCTGACGGCCAGGAAACCACGTCATTGACTGGTGCTTGTGCAAGGACGAGTTGGTCGAAGTTGGAGGACATGGTGGCAAGGAGAAGAAAGAGGATTCGTGCTGGACACTGCCAATGGAACCGGGTTCAGTGATGATCCGTCACCGTGGCAATGCAAGAAGCGTGAGCACCTGGTTTCCGGGTAACATTGATTCCGACTTTGACAAATGGTTGCCTTTGGGTTAGGGGTCTCTCTCTTCAAGTTCTTGGGCAGGACCATCTTATGAGCTCTGGAATATGGCACTGGTCCTGTAGCGCTAGATCCAAGCTAGATCTCCCCGCTTTCACAGCACAAGAAAAAATAGTCGTGCGACGTGTTCCAAACGTGTTCACTATACTTAAAACTTCTCCCGTTGCCATCGGGACTCCGGTAGATTGTATCGGAAGAACAGAGCAGAATTAGTACAGTGCCAAAAATAACGCTCCAGCGTCTCTTTTGACGCCCGTATTTTGGTATTGTCAAGCACTGGTCCTGGATCTTTGGTTGTTTGAAAAATTCCAGTTCGTGAGGATTCAACTGCGTCCCGGGCGCAGTCCTGAGCTAAATGAGTTTACAACGCCCCAGCGTTGTAATTTGTCACGTGATTTTTTCAACCAAACCTCTTTTCGAGTGCGACACGATTATTCGCTAAACGGAGGGGATCTTGGTCGCCCGGTCCCCCCGGCGTCTTACACTGTAGACAACCATCGGCGCTTGATCTGCAAGCGCCAGGAACCGTCAGAGCAACTTTAGAACCACTAAATGGTGGCTCCCCTTCAGAATAATCCCTTTGTAATGGGTTGAGGCGAAGATCCGATGTCAATCCGGCGTCAATTCAATACAAAGTGACGCCGGATTGGATACGCTTCTCTTGATTCTGTCCGCCTGACAAAATTCGGGATTTAGGCTGAGATAAACATGGAAAAAACCCGCGCTTTGCGCTTTTGTTCCCATCTCAATAACGTTTCGATATACATCGAGGACAGCACCGGCGGAGTGCATCAACGCGGATACAGAATCTCTGCATCGTGCGCACGTTCAACTTCGCTTAACTCCAGGGATTGTATATATGACCGCGAGGAAGTCTCTCATCCACAAGCGCTACTTGACACTCAGTTCAAGAACATCGAATGGAATGGAAGGACAGATGGAAGTCTAGTTTCCGATGGCCACAGCGTAACTTCGGATCCGAGGGTAGATTGCGACATGACTTCATCATGGAGTTCATCCTTCCCAGAATCACGAAGCCATGCTCGAACCCTTGCTCGAACCAAGCACTTGGACGAGCCAGGACCCGCCCGCCGCATGGGGAAGCAATTTGGCGTTGATTGTCAAAATGTCCGCTCGAACTTGTGTTTGACCTTGCTGGCCAACAGACCCAGGATTAATTGGTTGGAAACGGCAGGAGGTTAGGCGAGGCTGATGCATTTCGCGGAAACCACATTTTTGGGGAGCACATAGCGATACACTCGTTGAGAAGGAATCGCCACAGAGGTTGATCGAGAAATTTCTGTACCTAGCGGGTTGTTTTTACATTCTCTACGGACAAAGTCAAGGGCGCAGCGTGGTGTTGGGCGGGAGAGCACGTGTATGACTCAAGAGCGCTAACAGATCTGCCCAACAGTTTCAAACTGAGGTCCGTGAACCTTGTTTAAAATATGACCGGAGTACGCCCATGTGACGCAGAAAGATCGATAAACAATTCAGCACAGCACGGGAGGTCTGAGAAAGTGTTCTGATTGGTGAAAATAGGTGGAAGGGGCCTCCGCTATGAAGGTTTAGTCTGTTAGTATCATTTGCAGCTTGCTGTTGTAATGGTGGGAAGAAGGGAGTCCGGCTCGCAATGACCAAACGCATTTAGACACGAAATCATGGTCTGGTTGGCATTCTACAATCTGATCAACCTCAGAATTAATTGGTCAGACGAAGGAAAACAAAGGGCGCGCGCACCTTGAGGGTCAGCGTTAAATTTCGAACTTGCCCCTCGGCTTGCATCGGGATTGAGGAGAGACCAAGCACGGTCATGTGGTCCTGGAGTCAGTGAATGGAAACCTGCGATAACCCACGCATTAGACTCCACTTGGGCTTGCATCCAAATCAAGTGGGATTCCTGAAACGTTGGAGATTTCATTGAATGCGGATTTAACGCACGGTGAAGGAATGCTAGAGACCCCAGCTGCGTAAATGCGATGTACAAGGAGCTGAGCACCGAGTCGCAGACGGTCAAGACAATATTCTGAGTGGAGGCAATACCCCGGACAGCCTTGAAGGCATCCGGCGTGAATCAAGGTCTATGCACCCTCGCTAGCAGAATCAGACATTTTGAAGTCCGGAGGCGTCCGAACGAATCCACCAAGTGTGGCCATCTTCGAATACATTTGGTGAGCGCACGAAAAACTGCTTAGTGTAGCTTGGACTCACTTGCATCTGCGCTGCTTACCGGATATATGCTTGTACTAACTCGGTTGGTAAGTACTGATGAGAAGGAAGTCTCCGGCCCGGGGCCACGGCCATCACTGTTACACCGCCACCGCTCAGCCCGCAGAATTTTATTCTTCCTTGAAACAGCTAGTCTACTACCCGGGTGAGGTGGTTAAGTAACAGACGGAAAGCAGATATACAGTTGACTTGATTCAAACCGCTCGCGATAAAAACAGTGGGCCAGCGGTCTCCGCGGCCGCTTACAATGCAACTCTGAGTCGGGGTTACTGCTACTACAGTCTACATGCGCAGGAAGAATCATTCATGAAACACGTCGCCACCTAGCCCGTCAGGCGTCTACGTCTCTGAAGCCCGTCTGGCAGTCAAAGGTGAAGCCGACGATCCGAAACATTCGTATCCTGGTACGCGCGACGTCCGTCAAGACTCCCACCTCGTCGTAGAACTTCTCCGCGTCGTGTTTCGAGAGCGTTTGCAGCTTGGCCAGGGTGGCGCGCGCCGCGCGCACGAGGTCGCGGACATGGAGGGCGGTGCTGCCGACGACGCAGTAGACTACATCGCTGAGGGCCGCCACTTCGATGCCCGCCCCATGCGGCAGTCTGGCAATGATGCCGAGCATGGTGCCAAAGTCCTTGCTGTGAGTGTCGGCGAGGGAGGTCTGCAGCAGGCCGAGCTGGGTGTCGGTCGTCGCGACCATCGCGTCCACGGCGGGGAAGTTTTGCAGCAGCGGCCGGAGGTACAGGGGACGCGCTGTTGTGGGGACGCTTTGGGGGCGAAGATGTCGGCGTTGCCGAGGAGCTCGAGGGTCGCGGCCCCCCGCCGCTGCCGAGGACGGCCGGAAGTTGGCTGCCGCGCGAGAGGGAACGGTGCATCCATCAGCCCTTCGACGAGCCGTCCGGCGACTCCCCGTGTGGAGGAAACGTCGAACGCGCGGGAGAGAAGTGCTGTATCCGATGCATCCGACTCTCGGCGAGCTCGCAGGTCTTTGCAGCCACGTCAGGAGGAAGGAACTCGGTGAACAAGTCCTCCCGCACGAGGCGACGTCCACTATCGTCTTTGACCACGGCTGGCGCGACGAGGCTTGCCTGGAGAGCGCGGTGGACCACGGGGAGGTTTGGCAGACCATTCGGGTCGCTGAGGTGCTGCACGCCGTGCGCGTTGAAGTAGTAGGCACCGTACTCCTGCACCCAGAAGACCGGCTTTCCTAATCCGAGGAGGTACAGGAGAAAATAGTGGGCGCCGACGGACTTGCCTGCCAGACGCGATCCATGAGCGCGAAATCCAGAGCAGAGAGAGAGCCGACGACTTGCCTATGCCGGGCTGACCGGTGACGAGAATCGGAACAGGGGGGACGAAGGCGTCGAAGAGTGAAAAGGCCAGGGCGTGCTGGATGAACTCTGTATACTCGTCCCGGACAACGAGCGTGGCCTTTTCGCGGTGGACGGTTTCCTCCGTGCGGAGTTGGCTGAACTCCAGCAACTTAGGGTAGCTGGTGAGGACGATGTAGTGGACCTCGGCCGGGCCGTCGCCCACGTCGTCGGAGTCCGCGGGTTCGCTCATGGGGACGTCTCCGCTGCCCCTGGCGGTGAGTCACCGGTCGTCCGATGTAGCGGTGCGGATGATATTTGTGAGGGGCGCAGGCTCGGTAATGGAATGACAGGCCACAACCAAGCACGGGCGCCTTCGTACAATTCAACATGCTCAAAGTCGGGGAGCGATGCGGGCTTGGCCATGGAGAAGAGGTTGACGGCGTGATGGTCAGTGGTCGATTGATCGTCATGTGCCGCATGTAGGGCTTGAATTTCACAGT
>JARKIE010000592.1:0-40716 GCA_029378255.1 Mycena rosella | reverse complement strand
CCTCGGGCTATGGGTTTTCGGGACTAGGGTTAACAGGACACCTGGATTCCGAGTCAAAAAAAGGGAGTGCAACAAGATATTGATTATTTGGGACTTGTCTGGTGTCTGCTTGGACAAATGAGAGAAGTAATCAGTAATGGTTGTAGTAGAATAGAGAATTGAATTCGTCTCAGCGTGTTTGACGTGCGAAACGAGCTGAGAATGGTTTCCATTTGCCGTGCGAAAGGATCTGACCACCAATTCAGTTCAGCAGAATCCAGGCGTCACAAGCCGCGTTCGAAATCCGAAGTCAAGACTCAAGAAGTGTACACTCACCGATGTCATTGGCATCTTTGTCCACCCATTCTGTGTCTTTGTCCATAAGCCGATCTTCGTGTCGTATGCGAGCTGCTCTTTTCTGGTCATACGGCCTTCTGGTAGGCCAAAAGCCCGCGATTTAGAACGGCGAAAGTGAGTTTACCCATATGT
The DNA here is from genome assembly GCA_029378255.1 of Mycena rosella. NCBI lineage: Eukaryota > Fungi > Basidiomycota > Agaricomycetes > Agaricales > Mycenaceae > Mycena > Mycena rosella. The sequence continues at coordinate 40,248 of JARKIE010000592.1, read as the reverse complement.
GATGAGTCGAGGCCATTTTTGACGACTTCCTTACATCTAATTGTTACCTTGCTGTTCAAAAAATGGGGATATAAGTATGGGTTTTCCGCTCCCTGCATGGGTATGGATTATGGGGTATACAGACCTATGGGCTCTGAGATTCGGTGCACTACTAACATAGTATGTAAAGACCCAAAAGCTATGGGTTATAAAGGAACTATGGTTATCAGGGCTATGGTTATGGTGGAATCCGACTGTACGCTGAAGCCGGTTGTGGTTGTGCACGAGATTCGGATCGACCCACCGATAGAGGCACGCGCGCGCGACGGATCCAGAGCTCGCGGTGCGAGATTGGGCTGCAGCTGCAGGGGGTCAGCGTGACCGAGACGAATTACGCTTCATTGGTACGGTTACTCTCTTCACATTTTGAGCGCTAGCTGACGGACGACGCACCTGACCCAACTGCCGGACGATGTCCTGGAACGGCCGTTCTCGTTGATCGACGGAGTACGTGGGCAAGTGGATGCAGTTCTAATCGCTGTGGGATCTCGACGCGGAATACGTGTTCAACCGGCTCGAGGACTCGCTTGCCAACTGGCAGCAGCCATTGACAAAGAAGACGTTCGACACCGGACACGCAAAAGTCGTTTGGGGTGTGCATCATCGACTACGAGCAGGTGCAGGTCAAGGCGAACGCAACGTACGATGCGTGGCAGCGGGACACAGCGGGATATCTTGAGACGGTTTGGGGGAAGCTGGGGAACGAAGGAGATACATGCGTCGATCCTCGAGGCGCGCAAAGACCTTCACTCGCTCGAGGGTCTGACGGGGGGAGACATTCTTATACTGATAGCTAGTGGGTATGGGTATTTTTTTGTCGAGAAAGAGTTGAAGGGACGTCAAGTCTCTCATAGTGTTGCATACTCCAGATCTCCACCGTGCATACACAGACCCAGGCACTGGTGCGGCCCAACGCAGGGATTGTCTGACGGAGAGAAGGCGAGGAGAAAGAGCCATGGAGCCTCAGGATTTTATGTACCGGGGAAGCGCCACTGGTCGTTGGGGTTCGAGATTATTGGCTGTGTTGACGCCAAATGAGAGCGATTCGTGAGAGGCGATGCATACGCGGTGTCGAGTCGGAGCGGAGCCGAAAGCTTCGCGCGGAACACCGAGCGCGGAGACCCAGAATTGGACCGTTGTACAACTGCACCAGGAGACATGATGGTCGTAGCAAGTAAGAGTAGCAGTCACAGGCGCGGGAACATGGCAATGAAAATAGAGGAAATTGTATAGAAGACAATCAACTAAGTAAATAAACGAGGTCGGGTGGGGGGCTAGCGAGTGGGGGTGGGGGGTATTCGCTCTCCTACAAGACGATGCATTTGCTGTGGGATTTGCTTCGGCCGCCCTTGGGGCTGAGGAGGGCGGCGCGAGTGGCATACTGGAAGACCTCCTTGACGCCCTCGCCCGACTTGGCCGAGCATTCTAGGTAACTGCGCGCGCCGATCTTCTGTGCGACCGCCATGCCCTGCGACGTGTGAGCACACATAATGGAGAGAGAGAGATAGCAAAGCGCCCACCTCCTCTGGCGTGACCGGCCTCTGGCTCGTCTTCCGCAGCTCCTCAATCACGCGGGGATCCCGGCGCAGATCCTTCTTGCACCCGACAAGGATGATGGGCAGGCCGGCGCAGAAGTGCATCACCTCGGAGATCCACTGGGGCGGGGTTAGTTGGTAGTATCGCAAACGAGCGAAAGCAAGGCGCACCTTCTCCTGCACGTTGTCCAACGAATCCGGGCTGTCGACGGCGAAGCAGATGAGGATGACGTGTGAGTCGGGGTACGAAAGCGGGCGCAGGCGGTCGTAGTCTTCCTGGCCGGCGGTATCCCACAGAGCGAGCTCGACGTGCTTGTTGTCGACCTCGACGTCGGCAACGTAGTTCTCGAAGACGGTGGGGACGTAGACCTGCAAGGAGAAGGAGATGAGCGGGTGAGAGGGCGCTGGGTAGGAGAGGGTACCTCGGGGAAGGTGCCCTTGGAAAAGACGATCAAGAGACAGGTCTGGATAAGGGTCAGCGCTGTCGTCGGGGAAGGGGACGAGGAGGAGTACCTTGCCGCAGGCTCCGTCGCCCACGATAACGAGCTTTCTTCTGATTTCAGACATGGTGGTGAGAGGGAGGTGCGGTGAACTCGAGCGTCAGCGTCAAAGGCAGGCTGTGTACACGTGACAAGGGCCCGTGCACCCACACTCAATCCATGGTCACCGACGGCACTTCAACCGCCAACGCCGCAACAGGCGACCGACGAATATATCTTGGCTACCCGCAGACAGTCCGCTGTATCCTGCATTTAATACCCAAGACTTGCAGAGGCTTGCAGCCATTCCAGACTCCGGATCTTCAATGAAATCGCCGTCGCGAGGGCGACTGCGGCCCATTGCTTTTGAAATTGCATGCACACGCAATTTTCGTGCTTGTTAATTCTGCGGGCGTCGACCAACATGGGCGAACACCTCTTGAGCGGTGCCTAAGTAAAAAGAGATCGTCCAACTGCGCCCAATGAGCTTTCATTCTGGCGCCCTCTCTGCGTTGACCAGAGGATTGCACGCCAGATCAAGCCGTCGAAGACCTCCCCGGGCAACACCGATGTCTCGCGCCGCAAAAGGACGCTGACCTCGCCCCGCCGCTGTCCCGATTCCGACTCGGACCCGCCCGCAAAATGCGCTGCCCGTGCTACAAATCCCACCTACGCGTACCTGAGGCAGCGATCACCCCTACTGCAGGCGTGCTTACCATGATTATCCGCGCCATCTGGAACTTCAACTTGGCGTGCGCACTTCAGCGCCCTCGCATACGGCCCGCGGGAGAGCAAGTGCAATAGCTCCAAGTGGCTCGAGACACGGGACATCTCGTGGTACACTACGTTACCCTCTTCTCGCCACCTCACCTCCGCTGACTGCGCCCGTTCACAGTACTTCTCCGACTCCGTGCGTGCTGCGCGCGTCTCTTTGTTGCCGTGATGCTGCGCCTACCGCTGTTCGCCTTTGCAAACACCCCCGCTCCTCCCGCAGTCCGACGCCCTTTATGTCCCCGGCGGTCATCCGTCAACTACCATTAGGATGTTTCACAATTGACTTTTTGACCCCAACTTGCGCCCCACCTCCAGCGCTTGGCCTCAACTTGCCTCGAGTTGAGGCACGAGTTGGGTCTCTCGGAGTTGAGGCAGAGTTGAGGTTCGGGTATCAGAAAGATATGATACAAGCGAACTTGGCGGAGTTAGGGCTCGAGTCGGGGCAGAAGTTGGATATCAAGTCGAGGTTCTACGCTCGACTCGACATCCAACTTCGATTTTCGTGCCCCAACTGCGACCCCAGCTTGCCTCGAGTTGAGTCGAAGTTGAGGTACGAGTTGGGCTCGGAAAGTCAGCGATGAAACACCCTATCCGCCGTGACCTCTCCAATCTCATTTCCCTCACCCTGTCGTCACACCCCGTATCCCATCCGGCTGCAGCTCGACCGGTACTCGCTTCGATTTCTGGGCACTGGACGATGAGCTCAGGCTGTTGACTTCAGACGCGTTCTCAAGCCCAAACATCAAGCGTTCTAAAGTCTCTATCCATCTGTCTTCGCCACCAAGCACTTCCTGTCTTGCATCTATCCATTGTGGCTTGATCATGTCGAAGATGTCACTACCTTGACAGATCATCGGACATAAGTGAGCCCTCAAAACTCTCTACGGCATCCGACGACGATCGCTGGCCGCATATGTAGTCGCCGCCGCGTCCAAGCAATACAGTACGACCTCATCATGCCAGGCATGTCCGTCCTCTGGCTCGTCCTCCTCGCAAGCCGCGTCGCCCACGCCGACTTCCACTTCTTGAGCTATAAGTCCTCCGGGGTGTCCGCGACCCCCATCCCAACGAACCCGACGCTAGCCGTCCCGTGTCTCTCTCCGCCTCACATACCCTTGAATTTATACCCAGTCATCAGAACTAGCGACATGCGGGCTGCGACGGAATCCTCGGTCCGCAGATGGTCACCCTCCAAAACCTCACCCAGCCCGTCGGGACCGCCAGCGTCTTCAACATCAACGACTTCTGCGGCGCCAGCCGGCTCGACGTGTACCTCCGGTCCTCAGACCTGCTGGCTGTTTACATCGCGGGGGCGACGGGACGCAGTTGGGTGTCTTAATCGAATGCATTCCGTCTCTGAAGTCCGTCAGCGCAGATTGGGGCGTGCAGCCCAAGTTCACCGAAAACGTTTAATTGTAGCGAGGGCGGCCTCCAGTTGGACTGTACCGACAGGCACGTACTTCCATTTGATCAAAGACGACATGGGCCTGATACCTTCCAAGCTGGACCTGTTTCTCCGGGATATGCGAGGCTCCCCGGTTGAGGATCGTCCACTGTTCTATCCGTTCTCATTCTGATCTAGCGATATCTTCAGAGAGGGTAGCGCCACCACTCCATCGCCCGTGTCCGCGACGTCCAGCGGATCCTCGCTGTCAGCGGATCCTCGCCGTCCAGCAAAGCCTCGTCGTCAAGCCCGTCTACCTCCAGCACGCAGCGGACACCCAGCGCCGCCGACAACTCGCCCGCCCAGGCGGGCGGCCGCAGTAAGGGCTCCAGAACAGCCACCGTCGTCGGCAGCGTCCTCGGCGCGCTCTGCCTCTGCCTCGCCTTGATCGTCGCGCTGCTCATCGGCGCCGACGAACCGGAGCCGGCCGCGCGCGGTCCGCCCGTTCGTGGCGACCCAATCTTCCCAGGCGTCGCCTTCAAGTCCGCTGGGCCGCCAATATCGATATCGCCTGCAGAGCTTCCGCCGACGGCTGCAGATCTGGAGGGCGCCGAGGCCCGACATGTACAGGGGCGGAGTCGGGCCGCTGTGATGTCGTGGCGCACGCTCCCGCCGTCGTACTCTCATCGCGGGGAGGGGGAAGACCAAGGCGGTTGATGAAGCAGCTAGGTAGTATATGCTAATGAAGGAATAAATCATTTGGAATTCGGTTTGTCGAACGCGGCGAGGTCGGGGCACCAGCGCGTGTAGTTGGTTGGTCAATAAATCGACGCTTCGTATGTACTAAGTACTCTCAGAGCACACCGGGCGTTGAATGCGAGAGGCAGGGCTCGAACCGCGCGTGCACAAGTAAAAAAACTGGAGCATTAAATAATATGGATAACAGGTCGATATGGTGGTACAAGGCATACTTATAGGTAAATACGCTCTTGGGGGCCACTCAGGCAACGAACTAGTGTAACACTGTTCGAAGAACATTGAAACCTGCCCATGGGTGAGTTGGGTCGGCAAATCGCCATCGTCGTCACCATCTGAATCGACGGTCACAGTCCCCAAGTATGCAGTGTTCTAGTCTCCCAGAGGTAGAGTAGATCAATTCATTTGAACCCATATCCTTTGATCTGGAGCTTGCGAAAGTTGCGCTGCTTTGTCTTACGTCTGCTTAGGGAGACTACAGTGTTCTGACCTCCCCGGCCAACACCGACGTCTCGCGCCGCAAAACGACGCTGACCTCGCCTCGCCGCTGTCCCGATTCCGACTCGGACCCGCCCGCAAAATGCGCTGCCCGTGCTACAAATCCCGCCTACGCGCACCCGAGGCAGCGATCACCGACGCGCCCATGTACGCGCCCGCGCCGCTTCGCCACCCTCCTGCTTTCGAGCAGTGTCTTTGGCCTTGAATTCGATGCTGCCTCACCATGCTCATCCGCGCCATCTGGAACTTTAACTTGGCGTGCGCACTTTAGCGCCCTCGCATACGGCCCGCGGGGAGAGCAAGTGCAACAGCTCCAAGTGGCTCGAGACGCGGGTCATCTCGTGGTACGCTACGCTACCCTCTTCTCGCCGCCTCGCTGACTGCGCGCGTTCACAGTAACGACTTCCCCGACTCCGTGCGTGTTGCGCGCGTTTCTTTGTTGTCGTGATGCTGCGCCTACTCGGAGGACTCGGTGGCCGCTGCTCGCCTTTGCAAACACCCCTGCTCTCCCGCAATCCGCCCGGCGGTCGTCCGTCAAATACTATTTTCTCTCTATCCGACGTGACCTCTCCAATCTCATTGTCGTCAACACCCCGTATCTGCAACTCGACCGTCACTCGCTTCGATTTCTGGGCACTGGTCGACGAGATCAGGCTGTTGACTTCGGACGCGTTCTCAAGCCCAAACATCAAGTGTTCTAAAGCCTGAACAGCAATCAGACATTCCTCTCTATTCATCTGTCTTCGTCACCAAGCACTTCCTGTCTTGCGTCTATTTATTGTAGCTTGATCATGTCGAAGATATCACTGCCTTGACAGATCCTCGGACAGAAGTGAGCCCGGAAAACTCTCTGCAGCATCCGACGACCATTGTGGGCCGTATATGTAGTCGCCACCGCGTCCAAGTAATACAGTACGACCCCATCATGCCGGCCATGTCCGTCCTCTGGCTCGTCCTCCTCGCAAGCCGCGTCGCCTATGCCGATTTCCACTTCTTGAGCTGTAAGTCCTCCGGGTGTCCGCGACCCCCATCCCAACGAACCCGACGCTAGCCGTCCCGTGCGTCTCTCCGCCTCCACATACCCTTAAATTTATACCCAGTCATCAGAACTAGCGACATGGCGGGCTGCGCCGGAATCCTCGGTCCGCAGATGGTCACCCTCCAAAACCTCACCCAGCCCGTCGGGACCGCCAGCGTCTTCAGCATCAACGACTTCTGCGGCGCCAGCCGGCTCGACGTGTACCTCCGGTCCTCGGACCTGCTGGCCGTTTTCATCTCGGGGGGCGACGGGACGCAGGTGGGTCTCTTAATCGAATGCATTCTGTCTCTGAAGTCCGGCGGCGAAGATCGGGGCATGCAGCCCAAGTTCACCGAAAACGTTGAATTGTAGCGAGGGTGGCCTCCAGCTGGACTGTACCGACAGGTACGTACTTCTTTTGATGAAAGACAACATGGGCCTGATCCCTTCCAAGCTGGACCTGTTTCTCCGGGAGATGCGAGGCTCCCCGGTGAGGATCGTCCACATGTTCTATCCGTTCTCATTCTGATCTAGCGATATCTTCAGAGAGGGTAGCACCACCACTCCATCGCCTGTGTCCGCGACGTCCAGCAGATTCTCGTCGTCAAGCCCGTCTACCTCCAGCACGCAGCGGACACCCAGCGCTGCGACAACTCGCCCGCCCAGGCGGCGGCCGCAGTAAGGCTCCAAAACAGCCGTCGTCGTCGGCAGCGTCCTCGGCGCGCTCTGCCTCTGCCTCGCCTTGACCATCGCGCTGCTCATCTGGCGGCGCCGACGAACCGGAACCGGCCGCGCGGCGGACGATCCACCGACGGAGGGCGCGCCTGCAGCGGACACCATTCGTCCTGTCGTTACCACTCAACCCGTCGTCCCTTCGTGGTGACCCAATCCTTCCAGACGTCGCCGACCAAATCCGGGACGCCAATATCGATATCGTCTGCAAAGCTGCCGTCGGCGGCTGCAGATCTGGAGGGCGCCGAGGCCCAATATGTACAGGCGCGAAGTCGGGCCGTTGTGATGTCGTGGCGCACGGACGTGCTCCCGCCGTCGTACTCTCATCGCGCGGAGGGGGAGACCAAAGTAGTTGACTGAGCAGTTAGGTAGTACTGAGCTCGTCGAATGAATGGATAGACTGTTCGGCAATATGTTTCTCGAACGCAGCGTGTAGTTGGTTGGTCATAAATCCGACGCCTCGTATTACTACTATCAGAGCACACCGGGCGATGAATGCGAGAGACAGGGAGCTCGAACCGCGCGTGAAGCAAGGAGAAAAACTGGAGCATGAATATGGATAATAGGACATGGACAGATATGATGGTACAAGGAAATATAATGCATACAGGTAAGTACGCTCTTGGGGGACCACTCGGGCAACGAAAAGCCATAATTCAGGCTTTCCTACTACCACTACCACTACCCGCACTCTTGGTACGGGCACTACGGCGGAGCGGCAGACTCGACGCGACCGGCGTCTCGTCCACCGGCGTACCTGCGGGCGACGTCTTGGTCTTCTTGTTGGAGCCCGACCCAGAGCCCCTCGAACCTGAAGCGGCGGTCGTGCCTTCGGAGCTGGCGGACGCAACGGGGTTTGCCTCTTCGCGGGTGCGTTTATGAGAGGCCCGCACCGCGACTTGATGTAGATTCTGACCTCTCTTCGCCTGCCTCTCGTTCTTTGCTGAGTCGAGGCTGGGCACGACGAAAGGGAGGGCTGCGTCAAACGAAGGCCAGTTCATTGGCTGCACCTTCTTGAAATGCTCCAGGACCGTGTCGTGGGTGAGGCGGATTGCACCACTGTGCTCGGCGCCCTCGTCATCGCTAAAATCGCCCGGGTTCTGGCGGGCAACCCCCTTGCGCAGGCTGTCGATAAGGTTGTATAGTGGCGCTGTTTTATCATTAATCGGAGTCCGTCTCTGAAGCCAGGCAACTTTCAGGGCGTTTCGGGTGGAGTCGAAAAGGTTGCCACAGGCGCTGGAGCCGTCGCTATGGTTATGCTTCGTGTGTCGGAGCATCATCCAAACGAGCAGCCAATACACCGACTCGAGATCGATGTGGGGCCGTGGACCGCAGAGTTGTCCAATTGTAATGGCCATGAACGGAGGCGTTCCCTAGAGCTTGTCAGATGCGGTATCGATGAAATGAAAACCACCACGTACTGTCATGTCCTTCAAGGATTTGTCGAGTTCTTGATACTGGGCGGCTTGAGTACGGTTCGGGAACGCGGCATCGAACACGCGGAGGCCGTCTGATGTGAACTCGGCGTAGTCCCAGTCAACCAGGAAGCCCTTCACTTCACTTCCCGCCTCCGTTACTTCCTTGAAAAGGACATTGCCCTCACTGACGTCTCGATGTAGGACACCAGCGTTCCAAGCGATCTGGAGATCTATAACTCGCGTTAATGTCGGACATGGTGAACGCAGAACAGAGACGTACGCCACACAGCGATATGAAGAGCCGTGCGAGGGCTTTGGTCGAACTGAAGGCGTTGAGTGCGTGCCAACGGGCGTCAGTAGCGACCGCATGTGGCAGCGTTCGAGTCTGGGTATTGCGCCCTTCGTTGAACAAGTCATATGAAGCGTCGGGTTGTGGCGAAGGAGCGTCGGTTCGATTGATAAATCAATGCTCCCATGACATTCAGCCATTCCTGTGTCACCAAGGCGTTTGTCTTGCAATGATGGGGCTATCGCGTCGTAGAAATCGACCTCGGGTCTGCGACAAGCCTGGCGCCAGGCGTTCTTGAGGCGTAAACGGTGGGTTCTCCTCGTCGGCGTCCTCCTCGAGCACGACACGGTACACCATGGTGGCACGGCTGAACAAGCCGTCCGAGTCCCTGCCTGAAAGGGGCTCGCCAATCGTAAAGCACCTCACGGGCTTGGCAACACGTTTGTCGCCGGCGACGTGAAAACGAACGGCCTGGATCCAGAGACTGTGTTCGGTTGCGTGCGCGAGGCGTATAGTGACTGTAAAAACTGTTTTTGCACAATACGGCGGCATGCGTTGCTTCTCTGCCGAGGTCGGGATTGACAAAGTGTGTCCTCGCCGGACATGCGAACGGGGTTCGAGTTGAGGCGGGTTGGGTTTGTATAGACGCCAGAAGAACGTGGGAAAGATCCTTTCTTCTTTCGTCCAGTCGAATCGGTACTAGCCTTGAACCAGAACGATCGAAGCGAAGTAGACGTGCACGGCGGATATCAAAAACAGCGACGACATAGACGACGCAGCTCCTGGACGCCATGAGCAAGCTCCGGGCGCTTTTAGCGAGCTGAATAAGCGCCTCTTCAGACTCATTAGTCGCTTAATCTGGCCGTCGGCGTTGAAGATATCGGTACGATATTTCAGCTCGATGACCGTCCCGGCATGATGCCAGTCCCACGCGTCCGGAGCTTCGATGCCAGGCCGGCTGACTGTTATGTCTGGTTTCGTATAGTGACCTCCCTCGTCGAGGCGGCAAACAAGCAGTTGTGAGTGTCGGCTATTAGAGGTTTGTTCCCTCGGGGAACGTCGACACGAGTTCCTCCAGGTAATCGGTCTTGAGCAAACCGTGAGCATCGACGGAATATCTATGGCAAGTGCTTACCAAAGGTTTAGACATTTCGTTCTCTTTTCTGCCTTCCCGGCTTGCACAAGTGCAAGGCTTTCGCGGGCCGCTTCCAACGAAGTGGCTGCGGCGGTCACGCTGCTCGCGATGCTCGAAGTCGCGAGGCGACGTTCGGAGATGGAGTCCAAAAATTCTTGAATGGGAACGATCCCCGCGAAGTCATCAGAAAGCATCTCTTTCCAGATGAGTTTCGATGGAAGCGCGTCCTGTTTCCTTCCTTCGCTATGATTCGCGTGAATGGATACGGGCTTCGTTTTACGAGGAGTGTTGGACACTAGAGGAGGAGGCGGTGGCGCAGACGGCGGCTTCTTCACTCGCACGACGCGGACGGTTGCTTGGAGACTCGGTGTCTCCGGGTGGAAGACTCTGGTTGGTGTCGGAGGGCGACGAAACGCGGGGGCTGTCCGCAGGTGAGTGGCTCATGTTGGTAAAAGCGAAAGAAAAGAACCAGACCTTGACTCACCAGATACGCCTATATATACTCCCACAACCAAAGCGTGGGTCTCCAAGAACAATGCAGTCACCTGTCACCCGGGCCACCCATCAGTGACTGATCGTGTTGTGTATGTAATAACCAGTTACCGAAAATGGACATTGAGGTTCAGCGCTTACGTGTTAGCGAGCGTTGGGCTTGCGTGGTACATTATTTGTGAGTACCAGGAAGAGTTTAGTTCTCAACTTTGCGAATGTTATCGAGGTCCCCTCTCGTTTTTTCCCATCGAAAGCCCTCGAGTGCCGACGCATCAAATGACTCAAACACCAAAGCGTCGACACGAGGCAATTGCAACAGGCGCCGGCCAATGATCTTCATTGGGCAGGAAGGCCACCAGTACTACACTGCTGGCCGATGTATTTTTGGAACTCAAAATGCGGGTCCGAATATATCTGCTGTCTCCCTCCATTAAACATTTGTAATAAACTGAAAAATAACCTATTTTTCCGATTTTTCTCTTTCTCAACATCAACTCCTTTTTCATTGCCACACATGAAGTGAAAATTGACCATGTTTACGGCTCATTTTTTGACTTGAAGAGACATTATTTTTGTCCATCAAAACAGAGGTTGGACAAAGGAAAGCTTTGTTCAATCGCTGTTTGTCAAGCTCACAAATGATTTCTGTTGTGGACGGAAAAATCTATCCACAAAGAGATTGTTTTTAACTGACTCTTCTCACAGAACAAGTGGAAATATTCGGTACGCGTTGGCCGGATGGCAACGAGTTCGGCAAAAATCCTGTCTTTTCAGTTTCGCGCTAAAAACGGAGCGAAACGCCAGACATATTTGGACCCGTATTTTGGCCGCCGAATATGGATGGGCCACCGCAGTGTTACTTGCTATTGTGGGTCAATTTTCCATGATCCATGTTTCATGTCGTTCTGATCTTTTGCTGACGCATCTTCACAGACTAATTTCTGGGTTTCCGTCAACAATAAAAAACATGTGTGCGCAATGTATCCGGTGAATGAGGCACGAGCTAGGAGAGAATCATGGCACCACCACGGATTTACAGTTTTTCTAACCAATTCATACTGCAGAAACAGGTGGACTCAGTTTTTGACTTTTCGCCCCACGACTTTGAGAGACACGTGAGCGGCTTGTCGCCGGGATCAATTCATTTTGAAGCTCCGATGTTTTGCCACTAGCACTCTTTCCTCTGTATCACCACCATGCCCCTCCTCGACACTTTCCGCCCGCTCCATCGTGCTGTTGCCCAGTCATCCCCCGACGATTGCCGACCGTGACACAGCCTCCCACGTCCGTCCGCCGCTTCTACCCCACCGGTGCGTCGAATCCCAACTGTGGCATGAGCGTGCCACCACCCGCCGCACAATTCCCCCACTGCACCTTTTCACGTTTTCATTGATGCGCACGGGCTCATGACAGATCGTAGCCGCCCCCGCCATCTACTAACACCCATCGTGCCAGTACGATAGGATGCCTTCGGCCGAATATGTATTCCATGTGGAATTTGGGACCATGTAACATGACTCGAGGGTCATGCACTCTTTCCGTTCCTCTGACACGTTAAATCGCGTCGACCTCTCATCTTCATTACTACTATTCCACATGTACTAGTATTGCGACAGAATCCATCCCAATTTCATCCTCATTTCGAGTCTCTGTTTGCCACCTGCCAGAATTGCCACTGCGCCTCCAAAGGCCTCACTGAGCGACATCTCGGAGTCGTTTGTGTTAGCGGAGGTAGAAAAAACCTTCGCAGGTGCCGTCGCGTGCCGAGCGGCAGGATCACGTGGGAGGCAAAGTCGTGGGGCGAAAAGTAACGCAACTGGTGGACTCAACTCGAAATTTGAAAATCGATACAACGGCACACAGTGTATAACAGACCCTTACCAAATAAAATAAAAACGCCGGATTACAGATCAGTCCGTCAGCTAGTTCGTCCTATGTACGCGCACGCTTGGTGTGTGAACGGGCAGGACATGTACGGCATGGCAAAGCCCAACCGGCAGTGCCTGTCGTAGCCATTTTGGAGGACGACCCGGTGTAACGAAGCGCGAGAAGTCCCCGGTTCGATTTTTGAACCGGCAGTTGAGGTCAGACGTTCGATTAAAACTGGCTGTTCCATTGTGGGACCGGTGCCAGTATAATCATCCTCCTCCTCCTCCTCCGTAGGAAGGCGTTACTTTTGCAACGTAATTTCATTATGTCGTCATTTTCAGAGGGTGCATAGAGCTGCAAGCAAGGAGTATTGGCTAGCGGTGTATACATTTGTGAACACAGTAACTACAATTCAGGCAACCCAATATCTACTCCAGACAAATGAAGTGCTTCTACCCTAGGTACCATCTCCTGGAATACCTTCCATCCATTTTTGAGCGTCAGCTCAGGCGACCCCAGCTGCTCGTGAATGAGGTCGGCATTGGAATTTGAACTCAACAGACATGAAGCGGTAGGCACGATCCCGGGCCTTTTCCCCGCCATAGGCCTCGCGAAGTTCAGCAACCGTTTCCGGATTTAAGCGAATGGAGCAGCTCCTGGCCAGCGTATTGACCGAAGCCGGGTTCAAGAACATGTTGGGGCAGGAGCGACTGGGATTTTTCTTGGTTTTGGATTTGGTGATGGTGTGGTTGTTCCAGTAGGCGCGATACGTATCCAAGCCCTCTTGAATGATGGGCGTCCAGAGCCAGTAGAATAGACTCGGAGCACTGCATTGCATAAGCAAATGTCCACCCCAGGGAACTGAAAACGTACCGATGGACCACATCATTGGGTAGGAAAATCCCAATGAGCTCCCCTCTTGTAAAACAGCGTTGACCGAGTGCCCTTCACCGTCTCGAAGCCACCGCCAGAAGCTTTCAATGGGTGTATTCTTTGTACTCCCCTGTTTAACTCCAAAGGGGAAGTCAGGCAGCACATACTCGGGAGCTGCCTCCGATCTAATTTCTCGTCAGTGCGTGAATTAATAATAATAGGTGAAATAGGGCACCTAAGACGTTCATGGACTTTGTGAAGCCCGTTAACCTCGTTTCCTTGGTCCGTCGTCAACTGGATAGAAATTCGATCTTCATAACTTGATCATGAAATAGAACCAAGATTCACAGTCGCGCTGCTCCACCAAGTCCAGATAATAGTGCACAATAGCATTGGAGTTGCGAACATTCGGCATTAGAACCAAGGTATGCAGGAATGCGGACCACTGATCCTTTGAAGCGTATATTGGCAGATGTATTCCGCTACCCATACGCAAACCTTGCTCTGCCAATTTCTCGTGACCGTCCGAGTGCTCCTGGTGCCAGGGCCCCAGTGCGTCTAAAGGTGTCCTATATTGTTCAGCACTTTCTGCCCACAACTCGGCGATCAAATTCTTCATCGAAATGGTCATGCGAATCTCCCGTAGATCATCACTGAACTGGATATATTAACCTTTCAGCATGGAGACAAAAACGCACCTTGGGATGAGTATATTCTGGTTAGAAAGCCGTCCCTTGACCTGTGTTACACCCCAGCCACCCGCCACATCACCTCCTTCAAATCGATGACCAGCTGAGCTGCCTCCGTCTTTGTGCGTCTTTTTTTATTGCTGTGTACGGAATCGGCACCGACTGTTCCGCAGCTTGAAAAGCTTATTTTTCCTGGGGTTGTTATATCAGCTCAGTGAATAACAGACACTATAACATTACCAATGCTCAGCCCGAACTCCAGCTGTAGACGACTCGCTGATCTGGTGAGTCAGTCCTGCACAACTATTTTCGCGACCATATCGTGCAAATGCATCAAGCAGGACTGAGTCTTCAGGATCTATGCACTGTTATAGAGAAGCCTGTGTTGTCCAGAACCCACTAACATTCTTTCGGATCGTCCCATTCTTTCCACCTGGATTTGGCATGGCGTGAAGTCAAGAGCTCTGAGCGACCGCCTGTGACTAAATTGAGATTTCGTGACACCGCCGTCAGAATCTAATCTAACTCGCCCAAACGCATGGAACGAGACGAGGAGGACACAAGGACTAAAACGGTAGGAGGATGTGCACCAATTAATTTGATCAGTGTCAAGAACAAGCAGTCGTAACATCGTAAAATCGTAAAGTCGTAAAGTCGTAAATTATGTCTAATGTAGTCGCTCGTCTCTCAGAACGTGAGATGAAAAAATATCAGACAATCGCCTCCTTCCTCTGCCGGGCCAGGGTAGCTTTCAAACCTGAGTCGACGACGAACCCATACCGTGGCAGTACAAACTACACTGATGCGTCTCAATCGAGTCTTGAATACGGTTGCTCCAAAATCTCCGACACCACTGTCCCTGAAAACAAGTCGGATACAGGACATCTTGACAGGTAGCACACTTACTCAGTAATAGTATGGCTCATCGGATCAAACAGAGTGAGACGGCGAATAGCACCGGGCTCAACATGCATTGACCTGAAATAACCCAAATCAGGAACGCTCTCTCACTGAAACCTAAAAAGGGCACGTGAAGATCAACCATGGATATGGCACATGCAGCGACATCCAGCATGAAATGCGAAAAGGAAAGCATTGTCAAAGCCGGCTTGTCCGTATCCTGAGTTGCGCCAAGGGTACCACTGAATTTTCTGACAACACTGGTTGATCGCAAGGGCTCGACAAGATATGTCACCGGCTCGAATGCGGCCTCGTCATCGGCATCGTCCTCGGCCAAACCAGAATTCTTGATGATAGATATCAAAAATCCGGGCGACACTTCGAAATCTAGGAGGATGTTAACATCGACGAGACGAAGAGAAGAGAAGAGAAGAAAGGAGAAGCGCACCTGCAACCTCTGTGAAGTTCTTGACAGCAGCCAACTGCATGTATTCACACCGCCACATTGCCAGACGCTTCAAGCGAAACAGATCCTTGCTAGAGCAACATCATTGTCCGCCTTGGAACCTTTGTGGTAGCGGTAGCGGTAGGCTCGTTGCCGATATCAAAATATTTCTTGGCAACATAAAGCTGCGCATCGCCGTCGATTGTGAACTGGGAGAATCAGTAGAGAACGGAGCAACAATAACACCAGAGTAACTTTATAGACGTGCTTGGACTTTCTGCGATCAGAAATCGAGAGTGTGAGGGGATTAAGCTCCATTTTGTCCGTAATTTACCCGGAACACTTTTGTAGTTCAGCCTTCTCGTCAGAACCCACACCTTCCAATTTCTTGAACATCACAACCACAGTCGTAAGAGGAGGAGGGGGAATGGTTGTAGCCCAGAGCTCCCAGATTATTGATGAGACGTACAGAGTGAAGAGCTTCAACTCATCAATTAATTGCTAAGTGACAAAAAAATATGAGAAGACGTATGCCATTTCCCGTCTTCATCTTCTTGTCCATAGGAAAGGTCAAATCATCGTTGTTTTTGTGTTTCCTACTGGAGGAAGACACGACCATGAAGGTATCAGGGTCTTCGTCGCCCCCCAACCTGTTGCCTTGAGCATTCAACTCGAGCCTTGTACTGAGACGATAGGTTCAGTTTATATAGTAGAGAGACACGAAATCACATACAAGTTCAGGTCAATAACACATTCCAAAGCAATTAAGCACCTCTTGCAGTAACGTGTGCTTTGTCGGCTCGATTCACGTAGAAATTGTAGAGACCTTTCAAGGTGAGGGATTTGGTAGCCTCATCGATCGTGGCGTTGTTGCGGAAGCGCAGACTGCAATCGTCACTAGACAATATTAGTCATTTGCCTGTATCGCATAATAAATGGATGATTCACACGTTGAGACTGATCGGGTTGGACTGATCTCGTACCCACTCCACATCAGCATGCGCCACAGCCCGTTCCAGAACAACTGGTTCGAGAGACCGTCATTCAGAGATACTAGTAGAGATAAAAGAATGCACTGTCCAAAGTAGATCAAGTGCCATCATAAACGTATGCGATCCATACGTTTATCGACAGTTCCCTTCCGACGATAAGCCATATCAATAGTGAAGCCAGCCCACTTTTTAACAGAACGTATGGCATCCAACTCATGTACTTGAGTGGAGGGACCGAGATTGCTCAGGTTGGTGATCTGCTGGAGCGGTGAAGGACCCGGGTTACCAACATAGATAGGGATTTCAACAATTGCTACATATATTTACTTGGTAGAAGTGTACTTGACTCTTGCTTGACTCAGAAAAAAGAATGTTCACAGCCAGATTCGAACACTTGCACGCATGCCGATTCAAATCGAACCGGGGACTTCTCGCGGCTTCGTACCCGGTGGCACTTGAATTCGAAGCGGCGTGAGTACGCTCAGAGAGGCTGGCGAATACTACGACGGTAGGAGAGGCGGTGTCCTCTCGCGGTGCGTTTTCAGAGGGGTACACACGCGTCTTGAAGTAGACTCCGAGAATTGCTCGACTACCTCTCGTTTTTTCGTCCGCTCGAGGCTGGGCACGTGGAAAGGAAGGACTAGATCGTCCAAACGCCATTTGTTCGATTTTATCCGCATTTCGCAGAACCTTGAAACCTGACCACAAGTCGGCAAATCGCCATCATTGCCTGAGTCCGAGTCGACGGTCATAGTCCCCCATTGTGCAGGGTTCTGATAGAAGACGGAAAGGCGCAGACTGATAATGGTCCCTTTTCATCTTGAATCGTAGTCAGTTAAATTTCATTGTGATGTCAAACGGTTGTCACAGGCGCTGGAACAGCTCTATCGGTATGCTGTGTGCGGCGGAGGACCGTCCAGACGAGCAGCCAATACATTGACTCAAGATCGTGATGCGGCAGAGTTGTCCCAATTTCAATGGCCACGAACGGAGGCATTCCCTATACATCGTCGGCTGCTGCAATTGACCAGAATGGCTGAGGATCGTGACCGTCATATACCTTCAGGTACGTCAGACTCTTGTCGATATCTTCTTAGGCCTTGTTGGCTTCGATACGTTCCTCAACTTACCACGTATTGATCAGCGTAATCCGAGTTAAAAAGGAAGGCCTTTGGCTCCATTCCCGTTTCCGTCGCTTCCTCGAGAAGGACTCGCTGAGGTGAAACACGCCGGCTCGGGACACAATTTGGCGATCTAGAACTCGGGTTAAAAGGCTTAACGCGGCCACCGGCCACGAAGAAGCAAAAACCAAAACATAAGTCGTTGTTGTAAAAGAGTACCTCAGGGAAGATGCCTTTGGAAAGGCAATGAAGAGACAGTGATCACCGTAGTCGGATGACGATGGTGTAAGCTGCTTCTCGCAGACAACGCCACCCACAATTACAAGCTTTCTTCTGATTGCAGCCATGGTGGTGACTCGAGTAGGGTGCTTTATATGCCGTTTATTTAAACACAAGCTGTTCTGATTTGTCGATTAGGGCAGGCATGACGCTGTGTGTACAAGTCCCAAGCAGAGGTCAAGACAACTGTACCTTCAAGTTAAAATCTCGGGTCTTCGAGAAGCCTTCCTCCACGCGTCCTTGAGCGCGTAGATAGTGGGGTTTTCGGTATCGGCGTCCTCCTCGAGGATGACGCGGTACACGCGAGTGGCACGACTGTCCTCGGAGTGCGACAGGATCGGACCGACTGTGAAGCAGTTCACGATTTGGGACGTGCGCGCGTCGGTCACCGGCCGCTCTGGAAGCGGACCGCCTTGATCCAGAGACTGTCCTTGGTCGCGTCGGCCATGGATGCATACAACTCTCGGTAAAGCGGGTTTTTGCACAAAGCCTTGTACATCTTGTGCTTCTGGGGCGTGGTCGGGATCGATATGGTATCATCCTCGCCATATACGTTTCGAAGATACTGGTTCGTGAGTGCCACGAGGAGACCAAGTTTTCGAGACTGAAGGCTGAGTGAAGAGGTCAATCGTCGGCGTGACCGCGCAATGGTATTTCCGCATTTGGAAGTCCCGCCCCTGTCTCTTTAACAGCAACACCCCTCTCCCAGTTCTCCGTCGCACATACACGCACGCCTTGCACCACGACACAGTCACTCTATGCATGCATATATCATGTATCATAAAATAGGCGGGGCAGGTGCGGCTGAGCGAAAATAATATTATGTTAAAACGATTCTTAAAAAACAACAATCAGACAGAACACGCGCCGCGCCCCCGCCCGCCCCGCCCCGCCCCACCGCCCACCAGAACCAGGCGGGCTCCCAGGTGAGGTGGGAGCCCAACCCAAAGAAACAACAATATGAAATAACAAAAAAGACAGAAGACGCAAGCAAGCGAACGAGCAAGCAAGAATAGGATTCGATCGACGACACGGGGAGGGAAGGGAAAACCAACTATATCATCACAGCCACGAAAAACGCATCCAGAGGGGAAGGACAAGGGGGAAAACTTGTGTATGTCAGGTGGTATATGTGGTGTGTTTTGGACCGGGAAAAATAAAGAAAAAAGTCGTGTTGTGTATGTGAGTGGCCGTGGGTGAGGGAGTGAGTGGGAAGTGGGTGAGTGGGGCAGTCTACCAGTTCATGCTGCTCTGCTGCAGGATCGGCGCAGAGATGGCTGCAGGCATGACGTTCCGGCGCTGCATCATGTTCGGACTCCCGCCATTCCGGCTATCGTACTGCGCGTTGTCTTCCGGCCGCTCGCCCTGGAACCCCCGTAACGAGTCCTCCGCAAAGTAGAAGCTCCGTCTCCTCTGCCCGCCAACACTATCCTGGTCAAACTCACGCCCGTCAGGCCGTGCGCCCGCCGCCATGGCGGGCGGGTCCGACAGGCGGTGATGCGCGAGCTCCGCGCGGCGGCGGAACGCCCGGAACGCGAGGAAGATGAGGACAAGGACGGCGATGACACCGAGCGCCGTGACGACACCGATGATGGCGTCCTGGCGCGTCTTGCTCTGCGACATCGCGCCCTGCGCCGAGTCGCTTGCGCTGCCCTGGCCGCTTGAGGGGTCCGGGTCCGCGACCGAGTTGAGCGCAAACGCCGAAACGATGTGTGACGCGAGCGCCGTGGCGACGTCGTTGTTCACGCCCGTGTAGAAGAGCGAGTTCTTCGACTTGAGCGCGAGCTGGAGCGTGTCAACCGAGTCGAGCGGGATGTATGCGAGGAACAGCGTCTGCAGGAGCGACTTGTCGTCCGTGCTCGTGTACGTGTCGGGGATGCGCACTTGCAGCGCAAACGTCTTAACCTCGTCCGCTGCGGTGGCAGTTAGTACACAAACGATAAATAAATAAAACAAGGACGCACAAGAGGTGCCAATCGCGGTCGCGAGGATGAGGGGCATCATGGCGAACAGCTGGGTGCTGGACACGGAGCTGGTGCACACAAAGTCCCAGTCGAGGTAACCGTCGAACAGCAGACTGATGAACGAGTAGTTGCCACCGGGGTTCGCGATGGGGCCGGAAGGCGGGTAGATGCGCGACGGCAGGCCAGCGGGCAGGGGGGCCGTGGTGAGCGCCGTCGCGGCAGCGCCGCCCGTCAGCAGCGAGATGGTGGTCGTGGGTGCATCTGGGTTGGACAGCGAGAGGCTTGTCGTGGACTGGACTGTCGCGAGGGCTAGCGACGACTCGGTGAGGATGAACGTGAGGTCCGAAGGCACAGACGCAATGACGGTGGTGGTGGTGGTGGTTGAGACACTGATTGACGTCGTCGTCGAGACGCTGACGGAGCCGGACGAGGCGCCGGCCGATCCGCTGGGGAACGATGGGGTGCTCGTAGACGCCGAGGCCGAGGCAGACTGGGACGCCGACTGGCCGCCACCAGAAGCTGAGGCAGACTGGGACGCTGACTGGCCGCCACCAGAAGCTGAGACAGACTGGGACGCTGACTGGCCGCCACCAGAAGCTGAGGCAGACTGGGACGCCGACTGGCCGCCACCAGAAGCTGAGGCAGACTGGGACGCCGACTGGCCGCCACCAGAAGCTGAGGCAGACTGGGACGCCGACTGGCCGCCACCAGAAGCTGAGGCAGACTGGGACGCCGATTGGCCGCCACCAGAAGCTGAGGCAGACTGGGACGCCGACTGGCCGCCACCAGAAGCTGAGGCAGACTGGGACGCCGACTGGCCGCCACCAGAAGCTGAGGCAGACTGGGACGCTGACTGGCCGCCACCAGAAGCTGAGGCAGACTGGCCGCCATCAGAGGCCGAGGCAGACTGACTCGGCTGGGACGCGGAAACCGAGATCGAAAACGGCTGAGAGATGGTGATCGGCAGACTCAAGCTGGTCCCAGGGCCAGATGCAGACCCGGACGCGGACGCCGAGTCCGTGGGCGCGCTACTGGGCGGGTCGGTGATGGTGAAGCTCTGGCTGATGGAGATGGGCACCGTGGTCGTCGCGCTGATGCTGTCCGTGGGCGAGCTCGAGGGGACGTCCGTGAGGGTGGACAGAATGCTGGACAGGGCGCTGAGGATGTTCGTCGTCGAAGCGGGGGCGGAGCTGGCGCTGTCCGTGGGGGACGCGCTTGCGCTGTCCGTGGTCGTCGCGCTGACGCTGTCCGTGGGCGAGCTCGAGGGGACGTCCGTGAGGGTGGACAGAATGCTCGACAGGGCGCTGAGGATGTTCGTCGTCGAAGCGGGGGCGGAGCTGGCGCTGTCCGTGGGGGACGCGCTTGCGCTATCCGTAGGGGATGCACTGGCGCTATCCGTAGGGGATGCACTGGCGCTATCCGAGGGGGACGCACTGGCGCTGTCCGTGGGGGACGCACTGGCGCTGTCCGTGGGAGAAGCACTGGCGCTGTCCGTGGGAGACGCACTGGCGCTGTCCGTGGGGGACGCACTGGCGCTGTCCGTGGGGGACGCACTGGCGCTGTCCGTGGGGGATGCACTGGCGCTATCCGTGGGAGACGCACTGCCGCTGTCCAAGCTCGTCGACGTCGCTCCGGGCAGAGTGATCGACAGAGGCAGGGTGATCGGCAGGCTCAAACTTGGCGCCGAGTCCGTGGGGGTAGAGGCGCTGGCCGAAGTCGTCGCGTCTGTGCTCGAAGTCGCCGTGTCTGTGCTCGAAGTCGCCGTGTCTGTGCTCGAAGTCGCCGTGTCCGAGCTTGTAGTCGCCGTGTCCGAGCTTGCACTAGCCGTGGTGCTCGCGCTGGCCTGGTCCGTGCTCGACGCCGCAGTGCTCCCGGAATCGGTGCTGGCTGCATTGCTCGCAGCCGAGTCAGTCGACGCCACAGAAGCGGAATTCGGGTTCGGGGTGGAGAACGGGGAGAGAGGGAAGCCCCCCGGAAAGCCCAAGCCGTCGCCCAGATCCCGCGCAGTGTCTAAGAGGAGGCATTCAGCTTCAGCTTCAGTCAGCAGCGACCAAGAGAGACTCACCCGAGCTCAGACGCGAGCGTGCCTGGCGCAGGGTCATCTTACGACGAGCATGGGAGAGGTTGCGGTTGTCGTGGGCCGCAACCAGAAAGGCGGCGAAAAAGAGGGAGAAAAGGGGCTGAAGACGCATTTGATGAGGGATTTAGTATGGGGAGGAGTGAAAGAGCGTGAATCTGCTACTGCAGGCAGCAGGGCGGGAGGAGGTTACAGCCGTAGCGTGAGGATGGCCACGGTGAACGGAGAACAACAGAATAGAAGGCGAAAGGACGTTATCATCAGTCACCGTCACACCCTGCTTTTGCGTTTCACATCCACACCAAGCCTTCATCATTCAAATCCGACGTACAATCACAGCAACGGAGAAATCTACGGGATGAATGGGACCTACTCACCGCAAACATCGCAAATGAGCATTCAAAAAAAAAACCTAGTCGCTCCAATGTTAATTATTCTGCAACTTCTGTACAGCCGATTTCATAAAAGTGTACGGGTTTTGATCAAGTGGTGCTGTTCGTTTTATGCTTACTTCTGTTTGACACTGAGTCGCCTTTGCTCCACAGTCCGTCAACAAACCTGTATCGCATTTTTGTTGAACTTGGTCATGAACGCAGCGTCGAGAGCTGTTTGGGCCATGGGTTTGCTTGGTTGATGCTCAGGTATCTACATTTGGAATACATCCCCTGTAGTGGGTCGTGCAGAGTGAAGAGCCCAGCGCGATGACATCATAAAAGTGGAGCGGAGAGAAACAAAGGTAAGCACAAATCGAGGAGCACCACACGATCAAAACCCGTACACTTTTATGAAATCGGCTGTAACTTCTCGTGAAAGATCTTCCGTCTTTGGGGATCTATTCTCACCTCTGTGTTGCTTCTGTGGATCAAACGCCGTCTTTCCCTGAAACAAGTCTGTCAATCGCCCGCCTCGTCGGACCTCTTGGAACCCACAGCGGATCGCTCCGGCTCACCATCTCCTTCCAAATCACCGCCTGCGCGATGATCACCATCGCGGATTAGTCCATCTCGCCAGCGATCCCATGCGTGCTCCAGCTTTTCCACGGAGCCGTCCTCAAATTGCTTCAAGACTGCTGAACGGGTCTAAAAGGCAGCCGGGCCCAAGATCGCATCAGCAGCGCTCCCTACACGAAACTGGCGCTGGACACGATTGCCGACACCGGATCTTTCCCATTCCCCACCCCCGTCAACTCCCGTCAACTTAAACTCAGACGCGGAATAAAGCCGGGATGTGTATCGTTCTACATACCCTTACATACCGATGTCATGGCCGGTCCTGTCACTAGCTGGATTGCCGTCCGAACGTCCGAATTTATGCTACCGGAAGATCCACCCGCTCAACTCTTAGGCATCAGGGACGGCTTTTCACAGCGTACCTATTCCCAATAGTCCCACTTGTTTTTTGCCCACATTCAGCTCCATCTGCGTCCACCTCCTACCTCCTCCACGCCTTCCTACGTCCACTTCCCGCTTCTCCACCCTACAACAGCAAACGACTCATCTTCGCCGAGACGTCCTCCTTTCCTTCACCCTCCTCGAGACCCCTGTGTACTATATATTACTTAGATTGCCTCCGTTGCTGCCACCAAGGACTCTCCTTTCTTTCACCCCCGCCTCTTCCTTCGCCCGCCAACCGCCTCAAGCAAGGAGTCACCGATCGCATCACCAACTATCACACTGTCACACTGTCAGGCCGACATCAGGCATCTTCCGCCCCCACATCGGACCTCTTTACCCGTCCTCTTTTCCTCGCCCCTTCTCTTCCTACGCACTCCGATCGCGGCCAAGAACGTCCTCCTCCTCTCTTTCATCTCCGCCCCTTGCAACACCGCCCAGCGATTCCCAGAGAATCGCGGTCTGATATACGCGCCGGACGCGACGAACCTCCATCAACCCATATTATGTGGGGCAGAATGACTGTAAACATTAGAAATAATGGTGTAAACACACTCCCTCCCCCAATTTCTGCAGGAAACACAGATAAGAGTCCAAGTCAGCGGTTGTAGCTCATAAATGCTTGCGAGTTGTCAAATGGGCGTAGAGAAAATCAGAGAATGGCTGAAATCAGCTAGGGAGTTATTCAAGGTCAAAAAAACTCAAAATACATGTTCAATGGCGCAGAACAACCCAAAGACGCGTGAAATAAATGAGTTGTTTGGTCGTGCATCGCCATCATTACATAATAAGATCGGACGCTGCTTATTTGACGCGGTAACTAACACTGACAGACAACTTAACAGACTACAACGAGCGAGCGTGTTTACGTTGTACATAGCGTCTGTCTAAAGAGACAGGGTCTGATGCGCGTTCCTGGTGCGATCACACGCCTGCCTAGAGTAGCCTAGAGTCCTCAGATCCTTGTTAGCCTCTTCAGAACGAGGCACGAGCGATGGAGTTTGTCAAGAGAGACTAGTTAGCTTCACCAGTAAGACCAAAAATCAAATTTTTTTTTTTTTTGAAAATTGGAAGGGGAAGAAAACCTGATAGATCCTTCCTGCAAAGACGGGATCGATGCAGTTCAATAAATGTGCTTAGACATGAGAGCGTCCTATACTTAGATCTGAGGGCCTTCGTCAGATGCGCCTACCCCCATACCACTCCTGCTTACGTCGTAAAAATACTGTCGCGTAGCTATTTATAGCCAGGTACCAAGTCGACATGACCCCATTCTAAGGTTATTTATATGGATTTCATCATCAAACCACAATGGGACACAAGAATGGTCTTGACTCTTCAAGCTTCAATGGCTGTGGTTCTTGACTCCAGATAGTATCTGCTCCGTCCAGCTCAGAAAGACTTTAGTCTCTCTTGACAAACTTCCTCTCTCGTGCCTCGTTCTGACTCGAAAGACTTGGCTTAAGGAGCTCAACATCTTCAAATGGCCGCCCCTTCCGACGTCGCCACCATTTCAGCCCCGGCATTTACAGAAGATATAGAACGGGTCATAATCGACGTGCTGCTGATGCTAGAGACATGCGTGCCACGCATGTCGCTGGTGGATTTTATGCTTGGTACGTCAAAAAAGCCATTCCCCCTCAACCCTAGTAACACTCCAGTGGACAGGAAAAAACCGGCTTGTTTCCACTCCGTCGTCATTCGCCAGACGCACACCGACTGGGCGACGCGGATCCGCGACCTGTTCTTGCCGAATGCGCGCTTCATCCGCGTACTGGCCATCGACGTTCCACGGCCTGGGGCCGCTCTCAGATGCCGAGCTATCGCACATTCGACGCCTCCTCGAAGCGTCGGACCGCGTCAGACGTTTAGCCGTAGATTGGAACCTCTGGGCGCGCTTCCATGTCGAATGCGACACCCTCCTGCTCGACAGCCTGTATCTCATCTGGGACAGAGTCGTTCCCATTCTACTCCATCCCTGAAAACCTACAGCATCCCGCCACGCTCGCCGACCTCACCGTCTATACGCCGAGGGACAGCGCCCTACGCGAGGTCCGCTTCTACGCCGAGGATTTTTTTTCCTTCCCGCAGTGGCCCAAGCATCAATCTCGCCTACGTAACCTACGCCACCGAACGCTCCAGTCGTCCATTCAATGACGTGTGCGCCCAGCTGCCCCACCTCAAAGGCGCCATGTCCGTCGAGGTCGCGCCATGGGCGCTGAAAGAGGAACTCGAGGAGGATAGCCTGTTTTGGAACGCCAAGAAATTGCATGCGAATTTCTCCACAGCTTATTTGTGTACCTCGTCGTCAGCGTTGGGAGAGTGGCTGGCGAAGATGGAAGGCAGACTGAGCGTCTTGGAGCATCCGCCTCCACGCGCTGTCGAATGACAGGAAATGCGCCTTCGTCTCGTTGACGAGAGACGCGACGCGACGTACAGCAACTCGGCCTGGGTATTCATGGATGATCGAGGTCCAGCACATATATTAGCTACCCCAAAATCTGACTCAAATGTGCGCCGTTCTAAACTCGAGATTCACCCTTCAATCCTCCCAAAGCCCCCTTCTGAAAACCCACCACCGATCTCCGCGCGCCTCCACGTTGCCCCCACACCCTGATCCCCGCCGCCACAGCCCCATGAACTGCTTTCGGAACGGCGAACACAAGAACGGGCTGTGCTGGGCTGTGGCATTTAACGCTACGTCCACTGCATCTAAAATACTTGGCTTACTCTTCCCTCTGTGCGTCGCCGCAATACCTTCAAGTAATATGGCTACCCCCATCGACGTCCCATCCACCATTTCGGCGCCGACATTTCCAGAGGATATAGAACGGCCATAATCCACGCGCTGCTGAACGACGCCAGAGACATGGGTGGCACGATGTCTCTGGTGGATTCGCGATTTTATGCTTGGTACGTCAGAACAGCAGTTCCTCCTCAACCCCCAGTAACACTCAGGCGGACAGGACAAAACCGGCTCGTTTCCACACCGTCGTCATTCGCCACACGCACATCGACTGGCAGACGCGGATCCGCGACCTGTTCTTGCCGAATGCGCGCTTCATCCGTGTACTGGCCGTCGACCTCCCAAGCCGAGGTTATGGTCCGTTCACAGACGTTCGACAGGCTCGGGGTCCGCTCTCAGACGCCGAGTTATCGCACATTCGACGCCTCCTCGAAACGTCGGACCGCGTCAGGCATTTAGCCGTAGATTGGAACCTCTGGGCGCGCTTCCATGTCGAATGCGGCGCCCTCCGGCTCGACAGCCTGTATCTCATTTGGGACAGAGCCCTTCCCACTCGTACTCCATCCTTGGAAAACCTGCAGCATCCCACCACGCTCAACGACCTCACCATCTACGCGCCGCCGAATTATCACAACCCATGCCAGTTTCGTCACTACGCCGAGAATTTCTTCTTTCCCGAAGTGGCCCACTGCGTCAACCTCGCCTACGTAACCTACGCCACCGACCGCCCCAGCCCTTTATTCACCTGGGTCTGCAGAGGCCTGCCCCACCTCAAAGGCTTCATGTTTGTCGAGGTCGCGAAATGGGCGAAGGAAGAGAAGGAGGGCCACATGATCAAACGCGCCAAGAAATTATATGCGAATTTCTCTACGGCTTATTTGCTCCCCGTCGTCAGCGCTGGAACAATGGCTGGCGAAAGTGGAAGGCAGACCGAGCGTCTTGGAGCATCCGCCTCCGCGTGCTGTCGAATGACAGGGAATGCGCCTTCATCTTGTTGACGAGAGACACGACACGACGTTCAGCAACTTGGCCTTTAGTACTTATGGGCAGCACAATATATACCACCAGAGGCTGCCGCTGCGAACGACGAGAGTGGCCTAAACGATTGTGACACTTCCACCGGGTACACAGCTAGCGCGAAATCTCATTATTTAGTCGACTCGACTCAGAGTCAAATGTGTACTGTTCGAAACTCGAGGAATCGCCTTTCAATCCGCACAAAGCACCCTTCTGAAAATACACTACGGATCTCCGCGCGCCCCTGCGTCAATGGAAACTTGATCCCCGCCCAACCCCGCCCCACGCCGAGATCATCAACGCCCAATGCATTGCTTTCGGAACGGCGAACACAAGAGCGGGCTGTGCTGGCTGTGGCATTTAACGCTACGTCCACTGCATCTAAAATACTTGGTTCATTCTTCCCTCTGTGCGACGGAATATCTTCAAGTAACATGCCTGCCACCATCGACGTCCCATCCACCATTTCGGCGCCACATTTCCAGAGGATATAGAACGGCCATAATCGACGCGCTGCTGAACGATGCCAGAGACATGCGTGGCACGATGTCTCTGGGGATTCGCGATTTTATGCTTGGTAGGTCCGAAAAGCCATGTCTCTCTTCGACTCCAGTAACACGCAGGCGAACAGGACAAAGCCGGCTCGCTTCCACACCGTCGTCATTCGACACACGCACACCGACTGGCAGACACGGATCCGCGACCTGTTCTTGCCGAATGCGCGCTTCATCCGCGTAATGGCCATCAGCCTGCCAACCCGCCGGCAAGGTTGGTATCCGGCGGCCTCAACTGAACGTCCGGCTCAGCTCTCAGACGAGGACTTATCGCACATTCGCCGCCTCCTCCAAGCGTCGGACAGCGTCAGGCATTTCGCCGTGGACTGGAACATCTGGCCGTGCTTGCTACGCGAATGCGGCGCCCTCCAGCTTGAAAGCCTATATCTCATCTGGGATGGAGTCCTCCCCACGCATATCCCATCCTTGAGAAGCCTGCGCAATCCCGCTACACTCAAAGACCTTACCATCTACGCGCCCCGGAGTACCAGTCCAGACCATTTCCGTCGCCGGATTTCTCGCTTCCCGCAGTGGCCCACTGCGCCAACCTCGCCTACGTAACCTACGTAACCTACGCAGCCAACCTCACCCTCACTCCTCCACTCACGCGCATGCGCACGGACCTGGCCCACCTCAAAGGTATCATGTTCGTCTTCGGGGGAAACCCCGACGGAAGAGCGGACGACATCTTGAACACCAAGAAGTTATATCCGAATTTCTCCACAGTTTATTTGGGTTCTACATTATCAGCTGGGGGAGTGGCTGGCGAAGATGGAAGGCAGGCAGAGCGTCTTGGAGCATCCGCCTCCGCGCGCTGTTGAATGACAGAACAGGGGATGCGCCTTCACCTTGTGGACGAGAGACGCGACGCGACGTTCATTCATTGGTAGCAGCTCGGCCTTTGGTATTCATGGATGATGGAGATCCAGCACATAAATACATAAGTGCCCCAAGAGTCTCGAAAATCCCATTCTTATTTGACTCGACCAAGCGTGCCGTTCGAGACCCGCCTTCGTACTCCCGCCCTCAATGGACACTTGATCCCGCCTCGCGCCCAAGATCGCATCAGCGCCAGTAGCACCTCCCACACGAACCCGGCGGCGTTTTGGCCTCGTCTCAAGGAGTGGGGGAACACTGTAATTTTCTTCAGGGTCGAATGATTCGCACCCTCCCCGGCGAGCCACGTCAGCGGCTTCACCGCCACCTGATCGACAGCTTCCCAATCCGGTCATCGCGATTTCGCGCAACTTACGCAACTTATTCAAGTTGTACGTTACAATGTGTTCATAACTCTCTGAAGATTTAATCCTGATCCCCCTTGCCTTTTGCATGGTATTGAGAGCGCAGCGTTCCGCAGGGTATAATAATTGAACTCGCACTATTACTGTAGCTTCTAGCATATCAAGAAGTATTTTGAGGCGCCTGTCCTGTCGTTCTATCCATACACACCGTCCTCGGCCAAAATCGACCAGGAGTCGTTGCTCGGCTCGAGGCCCCGCAGCCTAAGCGTGCTCGATATCCGCAATAAGCTCGTGCTTCCCCCAGGTGTTGATGAACGAGTACTGCGCCGTGGTCAGTCGAGAGAAAGAGAAAGACGAGAAAAGCGCACCTCGATGAGATCCGGCGGCACGCCGCGCACCAGATTAATATACACGAGATTAGGCTCGGAGAAGAACGGGCGCAGGCCGAGGTGCTCGAGGCGCTCCCACCACTTGAGGAACACGGGAAGGGCGTGTGCTCCTGGTTCGGGGTCGCGTGGATCTCGAGCTGCAGCTGACCGAAGGGCAGCGCGCCCTTGGAGGCGAAGGCGTCGACGACGGCGGTGAGAGTCGCGAACTCGCTGCCCTCGATGTCGATCTTGAGGATGTCGATGAACGAGTGCCCGTTGGCGCGCATGAGGCCCTGGAGTGTCCACATGGGCGGGTCGGCCGTGTGGGCATCGGTCCCGCCGAGGGCGTACGGGAAGAAGTGCGCGCGCGGCGCGAGGTGCGTGTCTGTGGTGATTTCGGGGCCGAACTGCGCGTCGTAAGTAATTATGTTGTTCGGAGGAGATAAAAGCGACTCACGGCGGGCACGCTATAGTCGTAGCCCCAGACCTCGCACGAGGGCGCGCGGCGCATGATGTCGGCCTCGAAGGACGACTCGGAGTTGATGCCGAACGAGTAGACGACGCACGCGGGCTTGGCCGCGACGCGCTCAATGCCGCATATGTACTTGCCGCCGTCGCCCATCGTCCCGAGGCGCTGCACGCGGTGCGGGCACTGGTACGCCGGCGGGAAGAAGTCCCAGAGCGTGTAGAACTCGCCGTGCGAGGGGAACCTGGGCACACTCGGTCAGAATGCAAATCGTAGTATCCTTACTCGGACGCACGAATCGACCTCGGCGGCGGTGGGCCCGTACTTGCGAATCATCCCCGCGCGGTTGCGGACGCTCTCCTGGTACTCCTCCTCGCTCTGGCGCAGCAGCTGGCGCAGGGCGGGCCCAGTGAAGCTCGGGGCGGGCTGGTAGGCCGTGCTGTACGCATAGAGGGCCCAGACGATGAGGATGGCGGCGCCGACGGCGATGCGCGCGCGGTAGGTGCTCAGGAGCGCGCGATAGTTTGGTCAAGACCGCCATGAAGGGGAGGATAAGTGAAGAATTCAAGGAAATAGGGTCCACCAAATATATATACCCCCATGCAACCGTCAACGGACGCCGTGATCTGCATTTGATAGATTCACTTTCGAGCTGTGGAGTAAACATAGCGCTTTCAAATCTTATCCAGCAACACAAACAGACGCGAGCTCAGCGTCCTGCTGCTAGTAGGTAATATTGCGCCTGGAATTCATACACCCCGCGTACACCCACGATATATATACACTTGATTTTCTTGGCAGGCGCCGAGCAGGCGCTAATCACTGATGTGTACACAGTCGTTCGTTCAACGATAGACAATGCAGAGCCTCCAGGCAGCGTTTTATGTGCTATCGAAGCCTATCCTCACAACTGATGCGTATACATACGAAGATCAAGGATCAGTCGCACAATGGTATGTCCGCCAAGTTGCCGCCGCCATAAGTCCACGGCGCCAAATGCCGCTTAACGCAACACCGAGACCCCTCCCGGGCAGTCCCGGGCAGATACGTAGAACAGCCCGGCGGCTGCACAAGCGGCGATTAATAATGGTGCTGGGAAGCACGACAAATTTGCAAGGGCCGAGTAGTCTCAAGCCGGGGAAAAAAATGCCACCCGAGAACGACAAGGAAATGAAAAGCAAGAAAACGCCTGGTGCCTCTGTCGCCGTGTCCTGCGCATAGCATTCGCATAAAACATAGCTAGAAAACATGTAAGCTACACCGCCGCCCCGCCCCACGAGCCGTCTAGATGAAGCCAATCTGCCCGCGCATCAGCCTCCGTTATTATGAGCGAGAAATACAAGCGCACCTTGTTGGCGACGTCAAGCGCATCGTGGTCGGCCGTCAGGCGCACGTACGCCTTTTTCTTGCCGTCGGGCCGGATGAGCGTGTTGACCTTTGCGGCCTGCACGTCGTACAGCTTCTTCACCGCGTCTTTGATCTGGCGCTTGTTCGACTTGAGGTCGACGATGAACACGAGTGTGTTGTGCTCCTCGATCTTCTTCATCGCGGACTCGGTGTTCAGGGGGCTGCCGCTCGTGTATTAGCGGGCGAGACAAGACGAGGAGCGCGAGGAGGGGACGCACGAGACAATGGTGCGGAACTGGTCCATGCGGGGCGCATGGGGGACAGACTTGCGCGGGTACTTGGGCTCGCGCGGCAGACGGAGGGTCTTGGGCCGGTGGAACGACACGCTCATCCGCGTCTTGCGCGAGGCGTGCGAGTGCGCGCCCTGCAGCGCCGCCTTCTTCGCGCTCTTTGCCTTGGCGTCCTTCGGCGATTTTGCTGCACCGCCAACACCCCGTCAGCACTCGTCGCTCCTCGCGGGGATGGGGACGCACATTTGGAGGCGGCAGCCTTGCCCTTGGGGGTTTTAGTGGTGGCCATTTGTCCGGTCTAGCAGAGCAGCGTCAGTCGGCGGTCGTTCGTCGCAGAAGTCGGTCGAGCCCCGAAATCGACATCCAGACGCCGCGGCTCGCATCCAGGCCCACACGCCTCTCCTGCTCTCCAGCATCCGTCCAGGCGTGCGTACGGGTCCCAGGCGTGGCTTCGACATCGATTCGGGACTCTGGGCACAGCTCACCTTGCGTGCCGGCGTCGAGGGTGGCGGGTAAAAAAATAAAAGGGAACGACTTTTCGTGTGAAAACGCGGCACTGCCACGCGATCAATCTTGATCCACTTCAAGTTGAGGACTCGGCGTCGGCCAGCATCGTGCTGACAGGCCCGCTGCAAGTTTATTTCGTCACAAGGGGTGTATACGAGGGAATCGAGGGGCACGTTGTGCCGATGCTCTGGACTCGCCGTCCACGCTACCACGAACTTCAGTATCTCGGTGCCTTTCGCCGTCGAGTTGGGTCATCTGCGCCGGATAACATCCTACTCGATTTTCTCCGCATGGCGTGGACTGCGGCATCAAATTCACCGTCGTCGGGCCTTGTCCGATCCTTGGTCCAACAATAATCCCGAACCCCTCAACACCTTAGAATCTCGGCCGACCGCTGGACGTTCATTCGTCTAGTAAAAGGGAATGGTACCTACCCACACAGAAGCCTTCTACACCCGCGACTCTCAGGGCTGGTCTGCCTCCCTATACAATAAATCCGCCGCGTTCGTTTACTCACTGCTCCTATTCTCGTATGCTCTCCGCCAACCGGGCGAGAAATAATTGACTTGGGTTGTGGCAGTGGCGAGGTCATGATAGTCCTCGGAACAGGCTTCTTCATTCCAGCGAGAGCATGATATTCCCCAGTCTCTCATCCCGTATTCTGGCTCTTCTACCTTTATGCAGAGCGCGAAGGTCAAGGAAGCGGGGCTGCATTATACATTTGTGTCCGACCTCGACATACCCATGGCGGCATTCAATGCCAACCATCCAGAGTCATGTAGTTTAGCAATGTGTTGGTGTAACCGCGATCCGGCGGGCTGCTTGAGTCAGGTGGGCGTTTGGTTGTGGAGATGGGTGGCGCGATGAACTGCATTGGTATGACCAATTTGCATGTTTGTTTTCGGTCTAACCTCTTATTTCCCCTTCAGTTGAGGATTATTCCAAGGTAGGTTTTATCTCGAAAAATCGCCCAAACCATCCGACTGTCCCTCCTGTCAGCTTTTAATCGTGGCATCCTTTAAAGCCCTCCAAATTTTGCTCACACCCCGCAACACACCCCTTGAAGATGGTCTCAGAGGCTGGCTGGAAGTATTCGCCCGCAAAGCTTTCTTAAAGGACAGCGAAGCGATTGACAGTGGTCGATATGTGCAGAAGTCGATATGTGCAGAAGTCGATATGTGCAGAATTGACTACCAGGATACATCTGGGAATTGGGCGATGATCTACAGTCGCCTCCGATTCGAGGCTGTACTCCTATGAGCGAGTACTGTGGTCTCTAAGTGAACTGCATTGCGCCGCTTCTTCTTCTTCTTGCTATAATCAGGTGCGCGCCCGGGCATTCGCGAATCAGACATACGGATATGCAATGGACTCTACGTGTTCAGAACGCGTCGCTCCTTGAATTCTGTCAACTTCAAGAATATACGGCCCTGAAAGCGCGATCACGTGAACCGCTTTGACCCATCAGTCGTACCAAAGCATCATCATGATCAAAGCGCAAAAGACCAAAGCGCAGGTGTACTTAAACCGTGTCAGCCACTGTCAGCTAACCACCCTTCTTCTGTCCCCCGCCGTCCCGCATCGCACGCTTATCCTCTTCTGCACATTGGCAATTGCCCGTCAACTTGAAAGCCACCTCACTGGATTTCTGAGTGGCGTCTCCGAGTTGTGAGCGAGTTCCCTACTGCACTAGCGCTGATGTTCGCACGTTCAAGTCGCCCTTCCATGTACTTCAAGTTAAGTTCACCTCGCACCAAATTTCTTCAGTGCGGCTTTTCCTCTCGCCGCTGCTTTCAAATTCGCACTTCTCCCTCCTGAAAACTGTAACCTGGTGGGTGTGTAATCTAGTGCGCTTAAAACCATCATCCCTAGGCTTTCCAACTGGAAGATCTTCCGGTGTCGCCGCCCCATTCTCTCTTGAATCTTTCTTTTGCATCCTGCATTTCCCTCTTATTTTCCTCAGGCTCAAGATTCGCTCAACACCACACCACTTGACCAGAACCCGTTTCCATGTCCGTCCTTCCTGCCACTGCACCCACGCTGACACCCCGCTGCGTTCGAGATTTTCCATGCCCACAACAAAACTCGCTTTTATGTCCGTCCCGCCTGCTATTACACCCACATTGACACTCTATGTTTAAGATTTCCATGCCCACAACAGAACTAGTTTCCATGTCCGTCCTTCCTGTCACTTCACTTACGCTGACACTGCTCGCTGCGTTCAAGTTTTTTATGCCCACAACAGAACCCGTTTCCGTGTCCGTCCTTCCAGCTACTTCACCCATGCTGACACTGCGTTTTAGATTTTCCATGCCCACAACACAACCCGTTTCCATGTCTGTCCTTCCTACCACTGCATCCCCCGCTGACACTCTCCGATCAAGATTTTTCAACATCACACCTTCCCCACTGCAGAGCTCGCTACAAGTCTTCTGGATTCTCCGGCGAGTCCCTCACTCGTCTTCGAAGCGGTGATCCCGAGGCCACGGAGATGTGGGCGAGTTCTGAGAGTGAACGAACGGCGCTGGTGCAGAGTCTTTGACGAAGCCACGGAGAGGTGGACTACTGGCGGCGCGTGGAGGCGCGCCAAATTATTTCCTGGGGGCGGGTGAGAGCTTTTCCAGGCTCCATCCTCGTGCTCCCTTGCCGCGGGTCCCAGGCTTAGGGCGCGTGCATTTGGCTTTACCCATCACTTGCGCGCGTCGACTAAACGCACGTTAAAATTTACTCTTCTCTCTTACGGACTCGGTTGGAATATTACTATCGCCGACCGGGCTTCCGGCCACCTTAGTGTTTATGGCTGGTTCTCGAAGGCCACAGTGATTCTATGCAAACCACCGTGTACTGGGACGAAGGCAGGCATCACACGAACAGTTCCAGAGAATTTTCCCGAATTTACATGCAATGTGGATGGAGCAGTGAATTTCCTTCGGCCGACACCCCCAACATGGGCAAATACTAGGAAACCAGCCACCCCACCAATCAAGTGCCATAGGCGCAGACTCGGGGTCTGTTCATTCAGGAATGATGCAGGGGTGGTCTAGGGACTATCTGGTATGCTTGGAGTGCACTTGCAAGGGATGGGACTGGGCAAATTTGGTGGGTGTGATGGCAGCGGTAACCTGCGGAATCTGTGATTCCGGCTACACCGACGGCTCGTCAGGACCACCCGTGGTGGCGTGCCAAAATCAGTGATACATTGTTTTATATAGAGTATTTCAACATACTAGACCACTCATATTCATGCCAAGATGGCACCAGCTCCCCAGAAAAATCCAAATATTTTGGACCCCAAATTTCAGTGGGTCGGGGTAAAGGACAATGATTAGAAGGGACTTGAGGGTAGAAAAACTATGGTAATGCACCATGGTGGAGGGTTCCCAGTCCAAAAGGCTTGCGAAAAAATCTAGACCCATAGCCTGGACCGGTTGCATGCTATGGGCGTAACCGGCCTGAACCACTCCGGACTGAAGTGCAGGTGAAGTGGGCCCATAGCGAGAGTCCGTCGCGTGAATAGACACAGAATGCTGTCAGGGAGTGAAACTCGGAATCGTGCGAGTAGAACGGGCCCAAGAAGTCGCTGAAAGACGCAGAATTGGTCGAGATAGAGTGAGGGCAGTTGCGCCGAAATAAGAAAACGGTGATCGGAGCGGTTCAGCCGGCAGTGCATGTGTCATAACTTCTGATCCGACCATCACTTCTGGTTGAAATTCGGTATGCACCAGCCTTAGAGGTCCCATTCCCTCCCCGAACCCCAAACATAGACACAACAGGAGGTTCTGACTCAATGTGAGGCAAGTGGCCGGTTTCCTAGTTTGGTCGGTTTCCCAGTCGGCGATAGTATATGTAGAAAAAATAGGACATGTAATTATACACTTTTCAACCTAGCGCGCAACTCGATATCAGCGGGGAGAAGCTGTTTCAACCTACTTTTTTTTCCTTGCGAAGCTTGATTCTTACGGATGTTCTACGGTTCAAACATCATATTCCAAGCAGTGGAGTTTCGCTTTCCCACTGGCGCAACCAGAGCGCGAAGCTCCGCAGACAAGGTAAGGAACCCAACTCCCATTTGACAGCATTGTGTCTTTAGTTCACGAGCCTCTTCTACTAAAGTGCCAAGAAATTGGTTGAACACCTACGGCCTCCCTACTTCCGCTGGCGTGACTCCCGTAAGCCCTTCGTTCCTACTCGTTCTCCTCCAGAGCCCGCTTCGTCAATTCGGAATCCAGATACATGTGTACCTGCACGATTTTCCGCTCCGTGTCGAATTTGAGAACCCACGCATACCGATTGTTAAAATCGAGTCCTAGAAGTGTGCAGGTCAGAAATTTCCTCCAATTAGAATAATAGCTTCGCCAGCTCACCATTCTTACAGATGGCTATCGCCTTCAACTCGACGACGGCGTGGTCCTCTTCGCCGCCGCCCACGACGTTCTCCACAACGAGCTGCATCGGCTCCTTCATGATCGACCCTAGGCGCTTGAACGCGCCGCCGATAAAGTCTTGCTTGCTGGTAAACCGTCCTGCGAGCGGGTGGTGCCCCATGACCGTCCAATCCACGTCTTCAGCGACGTGAGCAAAGAATTCGGGGCGGTTCGCCGGCGGGCCCGAGAGTGGTGCAAAGATATCGCGGATTTCTGATTTAGTGGGGTACGGTGCCATGGTGGATTGAGTTTTGGGACAGGGTGGCAGATTCCAGGTGTTTAGGTACCTAAGTACTGTACACTCCTCGGAGTTTAGCGAACATAATCCTCCGATACACTTGATTTCAATGGTCACCATGTGGAGCGCTACCTATAGCATCCAGTATCCGGTGGTAGCAGATGGTGGTGTTCAGCAACAGCAACGGTGTGCAGATCTCCGTAATTAGTGCTACTCGGCATCAGTGGTACTCTCAATTGTTTTTTTAGACGACGCCTCTCTCAAAACAGATGTCGATGAACTTCCCCTAGCATTGATGGAACCAGAGAGCGTCTCCAGGGACCAGTATTTACATTGAATTGCTTTGAATTGCTTTGGATCAGGATATTCAGACCAAATTTAATGAAGCATAGAATTGATGGGAGGCGGAGGCTGTTGCTAGTATAGACGAAGAAACCAGACAGTGTAGAACTTTTGAAAATGCGTTCTGAGTTCGCGGCGGAAAACGAAGGAGCCGGGGTACCATGAGGATGCTCCGGAATTTGTAGCAAGTAGGATGAAGCTGGATGACCGCGTGCCTGGAAGATTGATTCACTCTAGCTTCCCAACGACGAAATCGCCGGCAAGTAATTCAAGTACGTTATTCTTCCAGTCCTTATGGAGAGTCCGAGATAGTATCCACCGAACATCGCGACACGACTGCCGTGTAGTGGAGCGGGCTTCGAGTGGCCTAAGATAAGCAGAGAACTTGCCGCCGACGCGAGTTAGACTCTTGCCGCAGTGCGCCCACCAGTGCACCGCCAGCAGCAGCAATTTCGTTGATTGTAATGACCTTCGTGGGGCTTGCATGAGGCATTAATTGGTCAAGGTCGATCGTGGAAGTTTGCTTCAGCTTCAAGAGGGATGCCGTTGGCTTCGGACTCCTATTTGCTGGTTCCTGGGTGTTCGTGGTCCGCAATATCATGTTCTGGTTGCCGCCAATGTTATCGGTCGGTTCAAGGTCGGTTGGTGGTCAGAGTTACGGTTAGGCTTGGTGTATCCGTTTCGGCAAACTTCGGCCTCCCGGCACGTATTTCCGATGTTGTGCCGCCCTTAGCCGCTCGTCGCCGACCTCCGGTCGCTCCTCGCGGCCTACACGGCATCTGATTCCGATTACTATGGCTTACAAATGAATTTACTACTGACTTGACATGCCTATTAGTTACTGTTGCTGATTTGACATGCTTACAAACTACAGACGGACACCCACAGACGGACATAAGTCGTAAAAAGGACAATAAACTCTTTACTGATCTGAGACCTAGAACCGGTAAACCGGAACCAGGAATAAGCACCAATTTCCTTCAAGATCTTGTAGTATTCGCCATGTCTACTCTACGCAGCATCCTCGTCACCGGGTCCAACCAAGGCGCGTCCCCTCCTCAAACACGACTCAATGCAACCGCCGCTGACCTTGTCTCAGGCCTCGGAATGCACACCGTGCACAAGCTCGCGTCGACGTCCAATTTGCTCGTGTTCATGAGTGATTACTAATAAATTTACACGGTGTCAACTATGATTGCACAGGGGCCAGAAAGCTGAGGAAGCGCGCGCCAAGTTCGCCGCCGACATTAACTCGTCGTCCGCGGTCGTGCCCGTGCAGATAGACATCACTGACGACACGGCCATTAAGAATGCGCACTCATTTATTGCAACCACTTGAAAGAGAAGAGTATCCCCGGCCTTGGCGTTTTGATAAACAAGTGAGCTTGGCAATTCTCCTGCTTTCTCGCATTCCGCTGACAGGAATTCAGCGCAGCGCGGCTAGGAACGTTCGAGGAGGTGTACGCCGTCAACGTCTTCGCAACTGTCGCCATAACCGAGGCGATTCGGCCGCTCCTGAACAACGGCGGCGCGATCCGCAACATCTCCGACCTCGGATCCCTCACCAAGCACACCCAGCGCCCGCACCTCTACCCGGCGTACAGCTCAAGCAAGGCCGCGCTAAACGCGCTCACGCTGCAGTGGACGATCCAGGAGGAGGAGAAGAAGTCCGGGATCCGCTTCGTTTCGATCAGCCCTGGTACGTGCCCTCGCTGCGGTCCGTGGCGATCAGCCGCTCAACTCAGTATCTAGGGTTCAACGCGACGAACTTGAACCAATACAAGGGGACGACGGACCCCGCGGAGGGGTGTATGATTATCGTCAAGACGGCGCTGGAGAAGGAGGGCCGGAGTGGTGTATATTTCAACAAGGATGGTGATTTACCTTGGTGAATGAGCTCAATGATGTTGAATTTACAGTAGCGCTTCATGGTATAGTTGGCGTTGCGAATGGAACTGAGCAACCTCGATCGTGTCGACTTCAGAACGAGGCACTTTGTTACGTACAAGAGCTTGTGTTTTCTGGAGCAAAACATGCTTTCCAGGCGCGATGTAGCCGAGTGGAACGGTGGGAAGAGAGATTATGTAAGTTCAACTGGTGTTGAATTTGCTCAGCTGCTCGGTCAAATGTCAAAAAAATAGGGGCCTCTGGTCAAACGGTAAACGTTGGACAACCGGCAGTTGAATATTCGCTTTCCTGGTTCGATTTCTTCTTCGATGATTTCTTTTCAAGTCTCTGCCTGCTGCGAGTCATGGTATTCCATCCCGGTGAAGTCCATCGTATCGTATCAAGTTACTCGTTGGGCTTCCAAGGACGAAGGCCTCTGCGCATAAACAGAACTGGATAACACACTTAGAGGGTGCAGGTCACTCTGGCGTCCGAGATACACCTTCAATGAAGCAATGGGAAACCATTGATGTGCCTACAAGCCATATCGTTGACAGACTTGCCGCATAAGGGTGGACAATCGGGCGCAGCAACCAAAACGCGGGAGAAGCAGACGCCTGTCCGATCTCGCTGACCATAATAGCAACGGGAGATGCGGGAAACCCCGGAACGCGAACGTTCTAGTAATCAGCATTGTACGCAAAACTTTGCTCACGGAAAACCGGAAACGGATGTGCTCTTAACTCAAATTTTCCATCGTTGTGTGTGTCTGGTCTAATTCTGTTACAGTTCGAAATATTTCACTTGCGCGTGGCGGTGGCCGTAATAAGCCCGCTGATATAACGCAAGATCAGCACACCGGCAAATAATTCCAGATCAACTACTTGCCTGGGGGCGGCGATGGGCATAAACACCTCTGCCTTTGATCTGAGGTGAGAGTCAGGTGCGCGTCGGGGTACACGGGAGGGATAACTTGCGGGACGAGATTCTCGATACCCAAATAGGACATGTCGACGGGGATGTAATGCTTGTTGGGAAGCGCGTACGACGCGGATTGGACATGGGCGTTCTCGGAGATGATGCGCTGCGCCATGGTGAAGAGGGTGGCCTGCACGCTGGCGCTATTGTCTGTCGCGAATATTTCCAAAGTAGCCTTGCGCGCTTTGCGCGGGACTGTGATGTCCCACACGCTTCCAGATAATTCCGCCTAGGTGAAGCATGGTCTCAGACGTAATTTCAGAGGTGGACGAGGACGTACTGGGATCGGGAACTCCTCCACATCCGCGTCGGTGGGCGCCGCGATCTCGATCGGAGCGAATGTGTACGACAGATCGATGGAGGTGGAGAGAATCCGGTCATCGACTTCCTTGAGTGTGGTGTACTTGTCGCGCACAAAATTGGTGAAGGCGGACTCGGTGGGTCTTTAGCACTGGTATGGTTCAGAAAAAATAAAACAGGACCAGAGAAGTCGGGCGAACCAAGCAGGTCTGATATGCCTGCGGGAAACGCTGGCGACAAGCTTATCTTTGCCTTTCGAGGCATCTACCTGAAAGACGTCGGGACTGGACGGATGGCCGGATTTAATATTAGGATACCTCGACTGACACCGTCCGTTTGTCGTCTCCGTCGCGGATAAAAGCATGCGGGTGGTCTTCAGGGCCCTGTTCTCCCG
>JARKIE010000591.1:0-40952 GCA_029378255.1 Mycena rosella | reverse complement strand
ATTCCACAGATTTGAAACTCCAGCTAAGCGTTTGCGACGTGGGCGAGTTGAAAGGGAAAATTGAACAATGCCGTCACTAGCTCTCTTCTCCGAGTCGCCTTCCTGCCAAGATTCAAATATTCACAAATTGCATTTCCTCCTTCATAGACTCGATCGCACTGGCAGCGGTGTGTCCTAATTCAACTCGCAATTTACTGAGAGCTGTAAATTTCAACTGTCTACGCACGACTCCTGTCTCTGTCTCGGTGTCCAGCAAAAAGCACAGACATATATTCGGCCGGGAGTATGTCTTGAATATTCATGCTGCCAGGAAAACCTCGATACGCGTTCTATCCGTCAGAAAGTTCCGAGACCAGGAAGAGGAGTGTCTTATTGCGGAGACATATCAACATTCCCCTCCTCATACCTACTTACCTCCGGGCGGATTATCTTTCAAGTTCTCAACTTCTGCGCGCCGAACGGAAGGACGGTACTTTTGATTCTGATGTCTGACTTGGACTTGCGATCGCCCATGGGAGGATCGGAAACATACTATACTGAAACATGTCACTAGCGACAGAAGAGGGCCCCGCATTTTAGCCGCCAGGGGAATTTTTCTAAGGTTGCGAGCTATTTGATGGGGGGACGAACGCTGCTGTTCCATTCCAATGCACCAGAAATAAAGGCGGTAAAGATGAATTACAGGTGGAGCCACTGGCGACGCGACGGCTTGGTTACCGTGTGAGGTAAGTCAAGTTGCTAGGGCTCAAATACCTACCTTAATTTTTTTCGCGCTCGCGACGGATACATATGAGGAAGGTTGCAATGCACTTATAACGTGGATGATTGAAATTAAGCACCACTTGGTGGATATAGAACGACAGACAGAGTCAGTGGGTCAAAGGCAACATCACCTATTTCGGACCCGGATTTAGACTCCCTGTCTAATAATCAAACTTGTCAATCAGGCTTACCTGGTTTATTACGGCCTCACCGCGCGTCCCTTCCCGGGTAAATCATCGGAGATGCATGCCCGAGTCGTGTCTGTGCGCCGTATTTTGAGGATAACATCAATCTCACGCGAGTCGCTGGCTCACCAATGCCCCGAGTGAGTTAGCGCCTGTGATGCATCAGTGATGAAAGCTGCAAGCTATGAAGCAAGGCAGCCTAGGCTCACCTAGGCTGTGCCGCTCAAGCTGTCCTGTTTTTTTCTGTGATAGTCTGTGCATATGGTGGTGACCATGGTCGCTGATGAGCTATAAAGCAGTATTAGATCAAATCGAGCGCGAGCGCCCGGAATCGCGAAATTAATCCTGAGAAATTTCCTGGACGCGAATCCAAACGCACCTTTGAGCACTCACAATGGCGGAATCGCGGAGACAGCGAAAGTGACGAAACGAAGATCCCGTCCATTTTGGGACGATATAGGACCCGGAAGCGTTATTTGGGATTCGTGGAGCAGCCAAACAAACGGATTTCCTTCCGTATTGTTTCACACAAACGAATTGGTCCGCCAGCGCAGCAACCACACACTCTTGCCTCCTACCCTCATGTCTGTTGAAGTACCACTCCGTATGTCCCCAGTAAACCTCGTCTTGCACCCAAGCTCACAGGCAGCACTAGCGAGCTCGACGACCAGGTCGTCGCCGGCGGTACCGCCCATTGACCTCCGCCATATGACTTCAAACACCCTTCTGGGTCGGCGCCTCCGGACGCTGGCCGCAGAGCGTCGCAGCACCTCCAGGCCACCGTGCGCAAAGGGTCCAGGTCGCCTTCGTCGATCCCATCAAGTCCTACATCTGTGTACGTCGCTCTTTCTCTATTTATCCTGTGGCCCGGGTTTCGATTCAGCTACACTCGGGGTGTGGTGTCGTTGCAGTTTTTGCCTTTCTTTCCATGGGCGAGAACGTCGGACATGCATCAAAAATGGCTAGAGCACTGGACAGTACTCTATGGAGAGGAACGAGGCACTATGTAGCACTTACAGGCTGAATAGTGTCTGCCTCGTCGGCTGGCCATGATTTGCCGTTTCCGTGATGCGTCGCCCTCGGAGCATTATGGTCTACATGTCCCGGGCATCCCGATTTCCTGCTCGCGTGGAACAGGGTGCGGATATGAGGCCATATGCAGCACTGTATAGTGCTGCATGGTACTCCCATGGCCAATTTCCGGGGGCAGAATGACCTATCCTTCCCGGGTATCCCGAATTTCGTCCGCTCGTGTGGACGTCACTCTTTCTCCGTTTTGTGGTGTGGCCAGATCGCGCAGCGTGTCGTGGTTTCCCTCCGGTGTCCGAGTCCTTGTGGTTCTCGCCTTTAGAAAGGCGAGAACATCGGACATGCATCTGGGGCTATGGAGGACTGTCCAATCATGGGCAGTACTCGACGGGACGGATGCAGCTATGAGGCGTGTACAGTGCTACACAGTGCCTGCCTCGTAGAGCTCCCATAGCTAGCCATGATTGCGGGTTCCCGAGTACACCGGACTCGAGGAGCCGTCCCAGAATGGTGTCGTGCAGGACGCGAATTTTTGGGGCCAGAGCATGTCCCTCTATGTCTCTATGTTTATTCCGTCTGTTCGTGCGGGTCGTCCAGGTTCTCCCATTTCTGTGGGCGAGAACATCCGACATGCATCCGGAAAACAAAAAATGGCTGTGGAGCACTTTCCCAGTACTCTACAGGGCGGATGCAGCTATGAAGCACTACGGGGCACTGTACCGTGCTGCACAGTGCCTGCCTCATACTCCTCCCATGACTGGCCATAATTTACGGTTCCCTGATGCATCGGACTCGGAGCGTTATGGCAAGTCTGGGCTCGGCCTGGGCGCAGAGTCTCTACATTCCCGGCCATTCCGATTTCTGCTTGCTCTCCCCAAGTCCTCCGTC
The DNA here is from genome assembly GCA_029378255.1 of Mycena rosella. Lineage (NCBI taxonomy): Eukaryota > Fungi > Basidiomycota > Agaricomycetes > Agaricales > Mycenaceae > Mycena > Mycena rosella. The sequence goes on along the minus strand of JARKIE010000591.1, from coordinate 38,088 downwards.
ATACCATACGCTAACTGCTCCCCCAGCCACTCCTCTTCCTCCGCAATATTCGAGCGCGACATTGAGCCGTTCCACCTTTCCACCCCGGCCCCCGCCCCCGGCGCCAAGAAGGACCCGCACCGTACCGCGCGCTCCAAGAATACCGAGACGCTCGAACAGTCCGTGCCGTCCGTCCTCGACAGCGCCGCGTCCATCCTTACATCCATGTCCTCCGATGACGGCGACTCCATCTCCGTCATCGCTCCCGCCCCGCTCTCCTCCGCCGGCCTCATGGACCAGGGTACGATCCGCAGCCGGAGCAGCGGCTTCGCCTCGCCCATCGGGAGCTTCCGCTCGCGCAGCCCGAGCCCGAGCCCGCGCGCGAACCGCAACTCGCTCCTGCTGAACATCCCCGCGCCCGCGGCCGCTCCGGCGTTCCCCTCCCCGCCCGTCTCCGGCTCGCCCCCGCTCACCGCGCGCCAGTTCGTCGACCCCGCGACGCCGACGTCGGCCATCACCTCGCCCCAGAACAAGCGCCTCTCGTTCATGTCGTACGCGGATCTGCTCGCGTCGACGCCGGCCGCGACGCAGCCGCTGTCGTCGCTCACCTCGCCCGCAGGGTCGCCCGCGCACATCCCGGGCGTGACGATCGCGACGGCGGGGGAAGGCGAGGCGAGCGGCGCGCCGTCGCTGCGGAACTTTGGCTTTGGGCTGGGCGACGAGGACCGGACGATGGACGATGTGGGTGGGGAGTGGGAGCGCGAGGGGCTCGGGAGGGGGCTCGAGGAGCGGCTCGAGGCGTTGCAGGGCTTTGGGATGACCTAGGCCGCGGCGGCAGGATGGTACACATAACATGCATTTTCTCTCTCTCTCGCTCTCTCCGTACTTTAATGACTATGGGCCCTTACTCACGATATCTTATGATCTCTTATTGTCTTGACGAATACTGAATCCGGATGTGTAGAATATATTTTTCTTTGGACTGAGACTTTCCCGAAAGCAAATCAAATCATCAACGTTAACAGCTCTTGTCTCCTCCCATTTCGAGTACTTACCATGGCAGCGGCAGTGAACGCCCCGCCTGCTGCGTACGTTCCCGAATACACCACTATCGAAGTTGCTGGCGACCTCTTGTGCTCGTGGTGCTATCGACCCAGGGATCCGCGTCAACGTCCTCACAAGTGTTCGGGGTGTCGACGCGTCTCGTATTGTGGGTGGCGCGCTTGCTCGACTCAATCCTTACCCGCTGCTTTCTCATCGTATCTCAGGCAGTCCAAACTGCCAAAACCGAGACTGGAAACACCGCCATAGGCATTTCTGTCCGCGCTTTCAGCTGGTCAACGCGTACGACAAGGAGACGATCGGAGACAGAGCCTTGAGTCTTGACGAGCTTGTTTTTCATCAAGTGTGTTTTCACCTTGATTTCTACCGTTCACATAGTAATGTGTATCTCAATCTCAGAGCAAGCGGAAGGAAATCCTTCAAGCCGATGATCCGGCGCAACACGAGCCGTGTTCCTCCTGCTGCGATAATATTATTAAGTACAATATTTTCGCTGTCTACTTGAAACATCTCTAACTAAAGACGATTCTTCAAGAAACGAGATCGTGTGCGAGGTCTGTTACAAGACGCCATATCAAGGCGCGACGTTCCAATCCTTCGCGGCGTGCCCCCGGTGCCACTTAGTTCGCTATTGTTCGGCCTCATGCAGGGAGGCCTTGGGTTCTGTTCATTCGGCGGAGGACTGCGCGACTCTTTTCCTCCTACATGCGACGGAGCGAACCCAGATCGACTATCACATCGCGCGCAAAAAGTTGCAGCTTGCGACCGCTTGATGGCCCCGTCCCCAAAGCCGCGCCCCTGGTACTGGTACGCGCCGTTCTCGGACTACACCAGCTTCGACCATTTCCACCGCGAGCTCGCAAAGGAGGTTAACCCGAGCGGTTCGGACGACATAACGCCCATGTACCACTCGCTCGCGAACTCGTTCCTGAGCTGGCACCCGCTGGCGATGGAGGCGGTCGGGCAGATGGCGACTGAGGCGGAGGGGATCCCGTTCACGATCATTGCGGGCCTCGAGGCGGGTATCCCGGACGTCAACACGCGCCGCGCGCTCGAGATCCATGTCGTGGGCGCGGCGAGCCGCGAGCTGTCGACCCGCGCCATGGCGGAGGAGATCCTCCACCACTTCACGGTGCTGCGCGAGCTGCACATCCACTACATCGGACCGGACGCGAACGTGCCCGCCGGCGCGCTGAGCTCCCCCAATCACGCGTGCGGCGCGTGCACAGAGCGCGGCTCCAACCGGAGGTGGTCGCTCCACCGGATGGAATACCATCGCTTTATCGCGGACAACCCCGCCCGTAAACCGGACTTGATTGTCGGTCTGAACACAGGCTGGTCCGAGATCGCCACGGAATCGTGGGCTAGCACGCTCGACACGATATGTGCGCTCAGGACCCCGGCGGTCTTTACGGCTTACTCCTGCAAGGAGGCTCAGTTGGAAGCGGACTTGCTGCGAAGCCGGGACGTCGACTTTGTGGTTGAGGTCCAGGACAATCGGTGGAAGGGTGTTATTCCTATTGTCAACAAGGGAATCCAATTGGCACATGGTGTGCTGGCGCTATATAATAACAACTATTGGTATGTTTTCCGAGGGCGCCAGTGAAAGTAAACCATCGTCGAGATTGTCATCTAAGTATTTATCATAGACTTCTGTTGTATAATTTTGCAATGCTTTTCTTCTCCGTACATACTGTACTTCAATTACTATGGTCTTTTACTCACGATATCTTATGATTCCTGATTTCTCAATGTCTCGGTGGCGGCCGTTTTTTGCAGGTTTCTCAAAAAGGAAACGGTGTGTCTTTGTCTGCTCGCCTTTATCTTAGACTCTCAGACTTTCTTTCAGACCACCATAATGGCCGCAGAGAACCCCTCGCCCTCTGACTACGTTCCTGAACACACTACCATTGAGGTTGCCGGCGACCTCTTGTGTTCGCGGTGCTATCGGCCTGGGGATCCGCTTCAACGACCTTTGAAGCTGTGTTCAGCGTGCCGACGCGTCTCTTACTGTAAATACTGGTGCGGTATATATGTTACCTTGCTCATGTCATTTCAGGTAGCCCGTCGTGTCAAAAGCAAGACTGGAAACATCGCCACAAGCACTTCTGTCCGTACTTCAAAAAGGTCAATGCGTACGACAGGGAGACCGTAGGAGACAAGCCACTGAGTCTTTTCGAGCTGTCCTTTCATCAAGTAAGCTCTCTACGGTACCTGCAATTGCTGCCGCTTACAATGTGGGACCAGAGCAAGAGGAAGGAAATTCTTCAATCTGACGATCCGGCGCAACACGAGCCGTGTTCAGCTTGCTGCGATAATATCATCAAGTAAGTCTTCGGTCTTTATGAATTCGTCTCAAACTCACGGCGGTTTGAAGACACGAGGTCGTGTGCGAGGTCTGTTACAAGACGCCATACCAGGGCACGACGTTCAAAACCTTCGCGTCGTGTTCCAAATGCGGCTCGGTTCGCTATTGTTCAGACGCTTGCAAAAATGCATTGAGTTCTGTTCATTCCGCCGCGGACTGCGCAACGCTTCTCCTCCTGTACGCAACGGAGCGAACGCAGATCGATTATCACATCGCTCGCAAAAAAATTGCCCGCTTCGAGCGTCTAATGGCCCCGTCTCCTTGCCCACGCCGCTCGTACGCGCCTCTCTCCCGCTACAAGGATTTCGACGATTTCCACCGCGAACTCTCAAGGGAGTTCGGCGGCACGGCCGACATAACACCCATGTACCGAGCCCTCGCAAACTCCTTCCTGACATCCCATCCTATGGCGATCCAGGCAGTCGCCCAAATGTCGACTGAGGCGGAATCGATTCCCCTCACCGTCATCGCAGGCCTCGAGGCCAGTATCTCGGACATCAAAACACGTCGGGCACTCGAGATACATTTCGTGGGCGCGTCAAGCCGCGAGCTGTCTACTCGCGGTATGGCCGAAGAGCTCCTGCACCACTTTACGGCTCTGCGCGAGCTCCATATTCACTACATCGGACCGGATGCGAACGTGCCCCGGCGTGATGAGCTCCCCAACCAGCTGTAGCGGACTGCAAGAGCGCGGCTTCTAACCGGAGGTGGACGCTCCACCAGACGGAATACCACCGCTTCCTCGCGGAAAGCCCCGCCCGTAAACCGGACTTGATTGTCGGCCTGAACACGGGCTGCTCCGAGGTGGAGACGGCATCGTGGGCGATCACGCTCGAGAAGATATGCGGGAGGAAGACTCCGACACTGTTCACGGCGTACTCGCAGCCAGCGCGGAGGCCGGAGGCGCGGAAGGAAGCCGACTTGCTCCGGAGCCGCGGGGTGGACTTTGTCGTTGAGGTGCAGGAGAATAAGTGGAAGGGTGTTATCCCTATTGTCAACAAGGGAATCAAGCTGACACAGGGTATGCTGGCGCTTTATAACAGCAACTACTGGTACGTCTTCCGAGGGCGCCAGTGAAATTGTACAGGGTTTGTGCATCTGTAGATCCTATAAATTTAGAATGCAACAATATGTGCCCCTTTATGACCAGACTGATTCGATTCAGTCGAAGGAGCGCGAAAGGATGGAAAAAATAGAGTTTCCGACTTCAATTTCGAACACCTTGATTATTATATGTGCAAAGTCGGATGAGGGTCTCGCTACATTGAGTTGAACTAATACGCCTTGAGTTAAACTAGTAGTTCAACTTGCTAGAAAAAAAACTTGAAGGGGAAGCAAAACGATCTAAGAACGCACTCTTGCTAAGATAATTAGATTATGATTAATGCCAATCGCTGCAACAAGGAAGAAAGCACCTCATTACATCCATTTATGGGATCCAGAACATGGAGACGGCGTCGAAGTTGAACTCCGTCCCGGCCTCTGAACGAATCCTGCCGTCGGCCGATCTCTTGAGAGTGCAGGCCATCTCCCTGTCCCATTGCACCTCCGCGCCGATAATCGTCCAACGGAGCGTCGGAAACGCGGTCATTATCGCCAGCCCCATGGTCTCCCGGTCCGCAGCGATGTCCATATCGTATTCATGAGTGGTATTTTGGTCGATGAATCGGACCACATTTCGAACGTAGAGAATGAACGTCTCTATCCGAGGGAATCGTTGTAGTGTGAGGGTCGGGGTGCTTTCGACGATAGAGTGCTCGGGCTATATCGTAGATGTTGTTGATTCAGCAGCGTAAATGTACGAACCTTCAGCCAACGCACCCTTTTAATGAGCTCGGCGATGCCCAGATTCACCAGTGCAGGCAACAGGTCGGCGATGGAAACAAAGGTGTCCATGAGTGTAAAGCGATGATCAACCCGTTCTCGTAGCAGATTCAATGTTGTCAGCGTGTTGGCGTATTGCAAAAGAGGGGAGTAATCCTCCCGGAAATGAATTTGGATCCGCTGTAAAGGTCTTCCAGCCCATGGGAGGTCCCATACTGAGGCTACACCAATCAGGTTGGGCAGCTGTCCCTCGGAGTGCCGAAAACTTCCGGGCCCCGAAAGCACACGGATGTCCGACTGCGCGTCGAGAAATTCCTTGATCCACTCGATGTGAAATTACGAATTGTGGAACTTTGTAAGGCGGAACGGACAAGCGTTGATCATCCAGCCGTTGAGGGAATTGGGGCGGCGACCGGTCAAGTAGACCTCCCCGGAGATTTTAAGCTCTTTCAGATTGACGCATCTGTTGAGCGCACCCCCTATTTTCGTCGCGTCCGCTGGCTCCAAGTTTGTTGGGAGGAGCAAGGCAAGCGCGTGGACGCGCTCGGCGAGACGTGGCTGGCGTGTGACGGCTAGGCACCACGACTTGACGACGGGCATGCTGCGTCCCTCGAGATTCTGCATAAGAGTGCCTGGCCGGAAAAGCAGAGTTCTGATAGCGCCAGGCGGTTCTTCCACCTCCCCGCATATGGACGCGCAAATTTCAGGCGGAACCTGGAGAGATAACCTCGAAGCCATGTCAGGGGAGTTAGGGAGAACGCCGCGAGTCCGAGCTGAGCTTTTGAGGCCACCGGGTAAGGAAGGAGAGGCTAAAGTCACCGTCGCAGCATGCCGTCGCCATCATCGTTGCGTCGGTTCCGCGAACTTGAAGGGGATTTGATGGAATCCATCAAAAGCCCCTAATTTTCAGCTCATCCAACTTTAGGACGTGCACAAATTTCACACTGTCTACGGCTCTTCCCGATCCAAAATTAACGTACAAGAGGGCAGAAATCGTAACGAGGGACAGCATTGTGGTAACAAGACATAACCAACTCGTTGGAACCAGTGATTAAAACTGCGAGGCAAATGAATCTGTTTCTTTAATGACCCAAGACCTCAGTTTCCACGAGCTCAGCCCAATTGCCAAAAAGTGCGCGATTAATTCGTACATAGTAGGGCATCCCCCGACGGAATCGTCGAATCTGTCGCGTTTGCAGCATGCACTTACCTTTAACGTTCTACTTTGGCAACTTGACTGCAATACACGAAGCAAAGCGGCGGGTGTATCCCGGAGAATACAATATTAACAAACTAGCGCTTCCGCCGGAAGTTTCGGTAGCACTCGGAAATGGTGTGTGCTAGAGAGGACTGGTAATATTTCAACAAGGGATAGCAAGAGTGCGTGTCAAAATGTAACCGATCCGTTGGTACCAGTGTTTCACGGCGCGAAGTATGGGCAAAGGCATGTCGGTTTCTTTAACGACTCGGGACCTGAGTTTCCACGAACTCAGCCCAGCCCGAATGGTCGCGAAGCGTGCGACGACCTCGTCCATGGTCGGGGCGGTTGGCAGGGTCTATGGCGACCATGTCGTCCATCAAGGGCCGCATGAACTCGAATCCAGACAATTTGGAGCAGATGTCATCATGCCCCTAACACCAGGCATTTAAGTATTTGGATTTGCTACAGTTGCTGGTTCGTACCTCGATGAATTCCCGGCGAATCATGTTTCCCAAATAATATACGTCGGTGGAGAATGGATCGCATGGATCGCATGGATCGGCTGGCATTTGATGTTCTGGGACAGTCTTGTCGCCGCCGTGGATAGGCGGCTCGAGCGGGGAGGGTCCCTAGTCGGATACTTTCGAGAGAGGCCAAAGTCAATCAGATAATATTTTGGCGGGCGCCGGGTGCGATTGTAAACTTGGCCTTGCCAGAAAGGTCTCGCTTTAGTTTGGAATTGAGCGCATCGTAACCATCCGGATACATTTTCGAACCCTCCATCATCATATTGTTGCCGCTGCAATCCCAGGTTTGAGTTGTCTGCTGGAGAACAAGGAGCGATTCGAACCGATGGGCAACGTTATAGTTATGTATGAATCCAAGGCCCTGATGTCGGCGCACTTCAGCACCTTGGATATTATTTATGAAAACGAAATTGGTTACCTCAAAGATCTGCCCAAAAAAGTCGACAGCCTCGCCAACGGTATCGAAACGGGGTTGGTAGTACTTCCTCAACAGAGGCATAACGAGTATCGTGAAGTCCTCATCGTCAGGTACTTCCAGAACCTCAAAGATTGGGACACAGTAGTTCCGAGGATCCTGCGCAGGCGGTTCCGAGGAGAAAACGAAAACGTGGCGATTCCACTTCCACGAGTTGACCTTGGACCTCCCCATCCACCTCTTTAAAGTGTACACTCTTCTGTAGAAGTTTGAGTGCGACACCGGCGTTGTCCTGGATTCGGATTTCGTCAAGGGCTACGCCTGGCTGGAGACGGCCCGGGATGGTTTAGTGCGCAGACTGACCAGCGCACTGCGCCGACGTACGTTCACTGTGCCGTCGAAGGCATCTAGGAAGGTCTTATCAGTCCCTATCCATGACGGAACCCAGTCCGGCTTGTAACGAGATCACAGCATGTAGCCGCGTTCCTCAAGCCAGACCTGATGATCGTGCCAGAAGATCTCGCGGGGGGTGAGTCCCCCCGGAATGCGCCGAGGCACTGGCAGCAGGGGTGGTTGAACGCCCGGTTCCGAGTCCAAGGGTTTGAGGTCTGCAGAAATCGAATTCATGGGCGCGGGGAGGGAAGCGGAGAATTCGGGCTAGATTTAAACAAAAAGCAAGAAACGGCAAGATTGTGGCAACAGCGATCGGCCGACCGCACCGGAATCCGAGTTTGAACCAAAGTCACATGTTTCATGTTCAAATCAGTTTATTTTGTTCTTTCGACTTTTGGAACTGCATAAAATTATCTGGGCAGCAAATTACTCAGAGCGGAATTTACCGGCTTTTGCTCAAATTTAAATATATTTTCCCGTCTCTTGGCCACATTGTGGGTCCCGTCTCCCTACTAGGCGGACGATTATAAGTTACGAGACAGACATAAATAGCGTGTGTTTACCTATTATGCGGCTCTGGGCACGCAAGTATCGTCGTCCGGCTCTGCAAATATCATCCTGAATGGCCGTCCTCGTGGTCCTCATATCTTATAAATGATACAGGCTTGAGGCCCAGTCTTGTACCTCGCATGTTGGAAGATGAAGTCGGCTACTGAAAATCAGCACAAATCGCCCAGCATGCTATATTCTCCAGATGCACCGTCGGCGAGAATTTGCGATTGCTCTTCCCCGGATTTCTCCTCAATTTCCTCAAAGGAGAAACCAAAGAGAATTAAAAAGGATGTTCTCCAGAAAGGGAAGTTGGCGATGCAGTATCCATCGTCCCAAGGATACGCGGACGCGTTTCGGATGTCGTCGATGGACCTGATAAATGTGGCGATCTCTCTGGCAGATACTGTGTCTCGGACATTCAGGTACTAGGGAAATCCGGTTCAGCACAGCAACGGCATGGCCCGGAAAGACTGTAACCTTTGTTCCAGGTAGTCCATCGTGTTCCCTTCGCTCAGGGATTCAGTTGCGCAGTCTATACGTCGGTGCGCGCATCCCTTTACAGAGCCCGGCGGACCTGTCGGATACAGAGCAACACGCCGCTTCGCCCTTTCCAAATTCTCCGAAAATCTTGATGATCCAGTTGGTCGCTGAGAAAGCCCAACTGCCCGATAGAGAGCTGGAGGGTCACCGGATGCAGATCCTGACCATGCCAAAATGCGTAGGAGGCTACACCGCTGGCGAGGAGGGAGGTGTATCTCGGCCCCAGCGTCGGGCGAGTTTCAACTCCACTTCCTCCTCAAGCCTTGCCAGCCTCGCCGTCAGGCGCTCTATTATCTCGTCCCCTCCCCCGCCCTGTTGTCTCCGCCCCGATTTCCCTCTTCCCTGCTCTTTCCTTTCCCTTTATTTTTTTGCCGTGGTCGGGCCTTGCTTCTGGCCGGCGGCCTCCGCACGGGCTCGAGAAATGAGCTTGATTCCCGTCCCCGAAAGAAAGAGGGGCGGGGGCAAGAGAGCAGCCAGACCCCAGCCACGAAGAGGGTGGTCAGATACGGGACTAGGTGAATTCGGATTAGTGATGCGCAGTGGGGTTCATAAGGGAGTAGTACAGGCCTGGACCCGTATGAAAGCATTGTCTTCCATGTTGCATGAGAGCTCGGGATAGGAGGCGAAATGTGACGATGATGGCTTGTTATGTGGTCACCTGAATTTCGATAGGCTGGGAGGGAACGTGCCGATTAAAGTTGAACGCGCACGGTCCACAAAGGAGCAGTTAATAATTCAACCCTGATTTCTCTCACTAAGAATCATGCAGTCGTGCCCGCGTTGATGTGGTGCCGGTTCGCTTGGTGTGCTCGCTCCGGGCCTAATAGTGGGATAGTATTACGAAGCGTCCGACACAAGATCGCGTTCCGGGTTTTTCGTTCGTCGCTCTAGGCGGCGTGATGACACATTCACATAAACACTCGGGATGGTTTTGATTTTATCAAGGGCCTTGAACGACCGCGCGGCCGTCTGAGGACTGTGGCCCCGGAACACTTGGCGTCCTAGTGTAAGAAGAATAATTTGTGTCAGATTCGCTATACACCGACTGGTCTCCGGGGATGCTCCTGATCTTCGATCGGGACGGTATATTTTGGGCGTCGAGAGAGAACAAGAGAGAATAAGTGCATGCCGGAGTATGAGATTTGTTTGCCGTTTGTACGCGGAGGAACCATCATGTCAAGTTCAGCCAAGGAGGAATCACTGCGCAGTCATGCCTGCGCTGATCGTTCACAGCGGTCCGGGCCCATTCAATTATAATGGGAGTAGTGTCGCGTGTTGGGCCGGGTTGGCGTCCCGAGTTGTGTTTTTTTGTGTTCGCCATGCTCCTTACTTAATGCCAACCCAACTCTGGGATGCCAACAGGACTGTGCGATGTGACTCCCGGATCAGTTGTGGAGGTTCGGAAAGTGGTTCTTTTTTTTTTGTTCGTAATGATTATCTGAGGGCTTCTCGGCATTCGAAACCGGTACCGTTTTCGGGGCGCTTTCTGGCGCTTTAGAGTACGTAACGACTAGTCTCCAGCCCCGCCGGCATGGCTCCGGATCACTTGGCGCACCCGTGGACAAACATTCGCCGAGCGTTATAAGCATAGCCAGCAAACTTGAGATCGACAGCGTGTTTGATGTGAAATTACTTTTGAAGGTCAATATTAAGACAAAGGGACTAAGATTTCGTTGACTGTGCTTACGAACCTTCGGAATAGCTAGTGGTAATCACCATGAAAGTATTGTAATGCGAGCCGCCAAGCAACCTGTACACAGCAAACAACGGCGCTTTTTTACTTGGTGTTCTCTAGATGGTCTTGGCAAGCACTCTGGGGAGAAAGATGCAGTCCCGCCGCTGAGATTCCAAAGTTAGGGACATTGTACTTGGTATTGTTCAGTAAGAAAATCAAAGCACTCGTGGGGAGACAGTTGTGATTTCGCATTCCAAAGTTAGAAACTTCAAGCCTGAACAAAGTGGAGACATCCAAGCCGAGAACAAAAAGACCAGCTCTAGCAGCGGGGCCAAGTGATCTTGGTATGTTATATCCTGCGAGGTCTTTTGGGGTCAATGAGCCTTGGCTAGAACTTGGCTCGAACCGAAAGAACGGTCGATCAGATGGCGGTTCGCACAAAGCTGATAATGTCACGCGCGAATATACATCTCCGCACAGACTGTCGGCCACAGGCTTGGCCGTACCTTTCCTTCTTCCCACCTTCTTCTTCCTCCTTCAACGGCTATGATTCCTCTACCGCTAGCCGTCCTCCTCATTCTCCCCGCCTTCTGTGCTGCGGATCCGATACACATTCCACTTACCAGGAGATCAGGCTGGTCCGCCACGTACAGTGATCACTTGGCTGCCGCGGAGTTCATGCGAGCGCGCTATGGCTACGGCAGTGCCGTAACGACATCCAGCACGAAGCGCATGGAGCGGAGAGGGAGCGCTCAGAGCCTAAATTTCGTGAATCAAGTTCGTGATGGTCCTTTCGACGCCGTTGGTCCGAGTATGACCTTTTGCCGCATCTAGGGCGGGGATTCAAGCTACTTCGGGACTGTGAACATTGGCACACCGTAAGTATTTATGCTATTTCTTTGACGCCGGGAATGGGATCGCGAGTCTCGTCGTGATGCGACATAGGTATCTTGGGTTGGCCCGGCACCCGAAGCCAACCCACGGCTCGAGGTGTGCGCCCTGCGGCCACGATGGGGTCCCAGCTTTCTTTCAGGCGGGAATGGGGTCGTAGGTCGGACATCGTCACGATGTCCGAATTTGACACCTTGGGTTGGCCCCGAGGCTACACCGCCCACGCCAGCGCAAGGCTCGAGGTGTACGCCTGCGCAGGCGTCTGCTCTGTAGCCACTGCGGGGCTCCAGCTTTCTACCCCAGGGATCAAGAGCCGCCGTTGCCAGGTGTCCTGCCGCGCCCGATTTAGACTCTGTTGTCCACACCGGAGTGGCGACGCCGCTGTATGCTCATTTGGGTCCGCTGCCTTGCCGAGAGTCCATGCTCTGCTGGGGGTCTACTGGACGCGTCCTCAACACACACACTCTCTCTGTGTCTATTTTTATTCCCGTCAGGGCGAGACGTGCCTGGCGTGCACGTCCCGCCAGCGGTCTTGGTGTATCGAGCCACTTATCCCTGTACTCGCGGACTTTGGCACCTCGAGCATCAACTCGCCATCTTCCCTCATTCTGGCCTCCTTCATCCTTCATCTAAGACTGACCATTGTACTAGGCCCCAATCATTCAATGTCATTCTAGACACAGGTACGTCTGAATTTTCGCCGTCGAGCGTCCTGCTCATCCCCCTTTCAGGCAGCTCAGACTTATGGGTCGCGGATCAGACATGTATCGACTGCGACCGCAGCACGCCCATTTTCGACAACTCGAAATCGTCGACTTTCCAGTCGCAGAATCTCCAGACGAAAATCAGCTACGGCTCCGGGCAGGTGTCCGGCACTATCGCCCAGGAGAGCGTCAGCATGGGCAGCTTCAACACGACGGGCCAGACCATGCGTGCGTGCCCCTCCCCGTGCTCCTTGCGCCCGCGCTGACCGCCCTACAGTGTCCGTGTTCGATACGTCGGACGGGCTGCTCTCCGGGTCCGTGTCGGGCATCATGGGCCTCGCCTTTGACGCGATCTCTTCGACGCGTTCCGTGCCCTTCTGGCGGGGGCTTGTCTCGTCAAACCAACTCGCCACGCCCGAGATGGCTTTCTGGCTGACGCGCTTCCGCGGGCAGCGCGGCGTGCAGGACGAGGAGCCCGGAGGCGCGTTCACGCTCGGCGGGACGAACGCGACCCTCTTCCAGGGCGACATCGAGTTCCTCCCCATGGCGGGATCCTCGACGCCGTCGTTTTGGCTGCTCGGCGTATCTGGTTCGTCTCTCGCCCTCGCTTTGCGCGTGACGACTGACGGTGTGTGGTGCAGCGGTCACGGTGCAGGGCAATGCGCTGAAGGTCGCGACGGGCAACAACGCGCTGGCGGCGATCGACACGGGGACGACGCTCATCGGCGGCCCCACGGACGACGTGGAGACCCTCTGGGCGGCGATCCCGGGCTCGAGCAAGGTCCCCAGCATGCCCGGGTTCTTCCAGTTCCGTGCGTCCCGTTCCTCCGCTCTTCATTGATCTTGTATTTATTGTGTGGTTTCTTCTCACAGCGTGCTCGACAACTCTTCAGATCAGCATGGCGTTCGGGGGGAAGGTGTGGCCGATCGACCCGGCGGACATGAACCTCGGGCCCCCAAGCGGCGGCAGCGGGTCTTTGTGCCTCGGCGGGATCTTTGACCTGACGCAGGGCAGCAACATCGAGGCCAGCCAGGGCAACCCATCGTGGGTCGTCGGTGACACGTTCCTCGTGCGTTTCTTTCCTTCCTTCCCTCCCTTCCCTTCTCCGTCCGTACGGCGCTGATGTGTGGGCCTTTCTTCCCTCTTAGAAAAACGTGTACTCGGTGTTCAGAGACCAGCCTTTGTCAATTGGGTTCGCCCAGCTGTCGGAATTTGCGGGCTCATCGGGTGCGTTCCTCCCTTCTTTCTTGTCTCCTCGTGTGTAGGTTACTGACCCGTGGTCATAACAGGGGTACCGGGCGAGAAGATTGCCGGCGCGACTGCGACCCGGAGCGGTGGTGCGTGCTTTCCTGTCTCTTACATGCAGCGCGTTCTCAATTCCATTCTTCCCCTTCCCCTTCTACAGTCCTGCTCCCCCTCGCCCTCGCCCTCGGCACGGTTGCAGCGCTGCTCTGAGCCTTCCCTGCTACTGGCCGCTGGATACGCTACGGCTGACTGACACGGATACATGCATGCGACGACCCTACTAACTACCTCCCCGTCACCCCACTCCTCACCACCCCTCTAACTATCTCTCTCCCCGCCACCGTGCTACTCCTCCCCCAGCACTCGCACTCACTCACACTCGGAATCGCGTCCGCATTGCTTTTAACTTATACTCACTTACGATTGCAAGTACTACCCTCCATACCTACCCCCCCGCTCGTTGTGTAGATGTTTAGCTATGTGGACTTTGGATTGATGGATGGGCGTTTCGTGGGCCGTCAGTACCGGTCAGTAGGGGCCGAGATTGAAGGACGGATTGTATTCCAATTCCGACCTCAAGCAGACAAGCGGTCAACTTGAAATCGTCGCAATAAAATATGTGGGCGAAAAGAAGAGCGTGGATTCCAGTCCAGGAGAAACCCGTGTATTCCAATCCGTAGGCGCAGCCACGTTACATCGAGCGAGCGAGCGGTCAAGGCTATCGCGACAAAAGAGGTAAAAGAATATTGAAACTGGAATAATACGATGCCTCGTCTCGCCGCCCCGAAAACCCGAAAACCTATCACATTCCGGGATGTATATAGAAAAAAAAGAAGGGTGCAGAAAGACGGAAATGAATGAATGGGTGAATGGATGGATGTGTAAAATGATTGGTATGTGCAGGGAGACAGGAGGCTGAGGCTGGCGGGCGCTTGGACGTCAGCGTATGTACGAGCGAGGGGGCACGGAGGGGGGCTCACAGAAGGATGTGGGGACTGGCTAGGTGCGCAATGTGATGCCGAGCGGGCTCTACCACCCCTCGCACAGGGCGGGGTCGAGCACCGCGGGCTTCTCATCCTTCTTCCCGTTCTTGTCTGTCGGGGCGTCCGCCTTCTTGGACGAGTGCGGGGCGACGGGGGGCGCACCGCGCTTGGGGCGCGGGAGAAGTTCGCTCGAGCCCAGTGAGGGCGTCTCCATCGAGAGCGAGCTCGGCGAGACGGGCGAGGGGAGGGGGAGCGAGTAGCTGCTGGAGTTGGTGGTGGAGTTCATCGTCGCGGCGGTGGGTGCGGGGTGTGTGGTGTGGGGGCGCGGAGGATGGTGGTGGTTGCGGAAGGAGGATGCGAAACTCAACCGAGGAAACGACGCTCGCCACCGAGACTGATTAGCCCGGTCCCTGACGGATGCGATCGGCACGGTGATAGGGGATTCTGGTGGCCCGGGTTAGGAGTGGCGTCCATTCTTCGCATGAAAATGGAGCGGGGCGGCCTCTTGGTTCAAGTTATGCATAATCTAGCCACAGAGTGTTGAGTGGCGGAGGACAAAACCGCGAACTTACTTGCACAGCCTCTGATGCGCTATCAACCGTACCAAGGTAAGATAATCAATTCAGCATTACATAAGCAAGTCGAAGGAATCGGTGATGGCCAATGGCCATTCCCAATACTGTACTATTACGACCAAGTGTTCAAGTGACGGGTGACGGCCACCTGTGAACTGAACACTTGGGGCGTAGGTGACGGTGACGGACGGGATTTCTGGCTCAAATAGGCCTGAAATGCTGAAAAAATCGGCCGGCATCCGCCGGACTTCCATATATGGGAGGAATTCATGGTATTTGTCAGAATGAACACTTGGTCCAGTGAACACTTGCGGTGACGGGTGACCCTGTGAACACTTGGTCATAATAGTACAGTAATGGCGACTTTCCGTTCCGACCTCCACCCTCCTCCACCTCGAACCACCTCGAGTCCTCGACGCAGCCTGCGGGTGAAAAAAATAATACTCTTCTACTCGTGTAGGGTCAGTCCTCTTCCGCTGGCTTGCAGAGCCGTCCGAAACACAGGCTTTAGCAAGAACTTGAACTTGAAATCTCGTTATCCTGGCTATGTATGGCATCGTCTGGAGTCTGGACGACCCGAGCTGCAAAAGACCTGCCATTTTATTCCTTCCGCCCAACTTCCGCCTCCCACACAGTTCGCTTGAGGATGTCATATAATGTGCGAACCGTCAAGCGCACTGGACGCGGATTCTTTGTCAACTCTTGCGAGCTCCTGCCACCCGTTCACCTCCGTTCACCTTGTCATCCTGCCATTCGTGGCTTCACCGCTGTGACTCCCGGTTAATCGCCTCGATCGCCTATATAATAGCAGTCTCTCTGAGTCTCAGAGTCTCTGAGTCTCAAAACCACCATGACCCATATTCAGCCGCAGAAGATATACGATGTCGTGGTTGTCGGGTATGTCCTCGCCCACGATGCGCTTCGTGTCTGAACACACATCCAGCGGGGGACCGGCGGGACTCATGGCGTCTTTGTGTCTCACAACCTACGGGTTCAACATCCTCCACATCGACGAACGCGCCCACCCAACTACCGCTGGGCGAGCAGATGGAATCCAGCCGCGGACCATAGAGGTGCGTTCCCGCTGCCTGCCTGTCCGTAATGCCAAAAGCGAAACAGGTCCTGCGCAACATTGGCGGTGTCTCGACCGCACCGGTTCCGGGGGGCCTATCCCCGGACAGTCTCCTCTCGGCGGGGGTAGCGTTGCGAAGAAGATGATCAGCCAGGGTGTGCGCGTTTACGAGGTCGCGTTTTGGGACCCCACGGCAACGGAGAAGCTCGCCCGCACATCCCGCGCGCCGTCCTGCCCCGACTTCGTGGACGTGGTCGACAACTACACGCTCCTGCTGCACCAGGGCCTCATCGAGCACGCGTTTCTGGACGAGATCGAAGCGGTGCGCGACATTATTTATTCCTTTTTTTTCTGTGTATTTACGATAGCGCAGCGCCGTGCCGTGTTGCCCGACGCGCTCCCGACGCCGCCGAGCGGGATATTCCGCCCGTATATGCTGCGTGACTGCCGCACCCTGCCGGCAAACGCGTCCGACGCGTTGAGCGGCACCCACCCCGTCGAGTGCGTGATCGAGCATGCGGACTCGAAGATCAAGCACACGATCCGCTCGCGCTACCTGCTGGGCTGCGACGGCGCGAAAAGCCATGTGCGCCGATGTATCGCGGGCGGCCAGGTGGGCGACGGCGAGTGGCAGGGCGCGATTACCATGCAAGGCGAGGCGACGGACATTATTTGGGGCGTTCTCGACGCGCGCGTCAAGACCAATTTCCGTACGTGTTTCGTGTTTTCGGCGGCGAGGTGGCACTAACGAGGCGAACGCAGCGGACATCAAGCACAAGTGCCTCATCCACTCGAAATCTGAGGGCAGTGTCATGATCATCCCTCGTGAGGCCAACCTTGTGCGGTTCTACGTGCAGCTGCAAACCAGCAAAGACGGGAAGGTCGTTTCCATCGGTGAGGCTGCCCCCCCGTATCCCGATGCGTACTTACCTCTTCTGCAGCCCGCGACCAGGCAACTCAGGACATCTGTATGGCGCGCGCAAGAAGATCTTTGAGCCGTTCGAGCTGAGTTTGGCTATGTCGACTGGTTCTCGGTGTACCAGATCGGGCAGCGTATCGCGTCGCAGTATACCCTCGATCACAGAATTATTCTGGGCGGGGATGCGGTGCGTTTATTCGTTCTTCCGTGTTCTGCTCTAAACTTATGCGATTTGCAGACGCACACGCACTCACCGCAGGCTGGTCAGGGTATGAATATCTCCATGCTCGACATGTACTCGCTTGCTTGGAAGTGTGTTTCCTTCCTTCGCCGCTATTTTACTTGGTCCTCATAACGATCCAGACTCAATCTCGTGATGAAGGGTCTCGGCAAGCCCGAAGTGCTCCTGCCGTCATACGAGCACGAGCGCCGCGGCGTCGCCGAGGAACTCCTTAAATTCGACGGCGCGTATTCCCGCCTGTTCTCCGGGCGCGGGGTCGATGCCAAGCACCTGCCCGGCGGCGTCGACGCCGAGAAGTTCATCCAGATGTTCAAGCAGAACGCGTTCTTCACGTCGGGGTGCGGCGCCATCTACTTTGCGAACGCGCTCAACGCGCTGCCGGGCGCGCCCGTGCTCGGCGGGCCACATGGGCACGCGTTCAACCCGCCTGGGGTGAAGCTCGTCGCGGGGCAGCGGCTGACGCCCGCGCGCGTCACGCGCGTGGTGGACGGGAACCAGGTGCGGTTGCAGCAGGAGTACGCGTCCTTCTTTCTGTTCTTTCCAGTGTGCGTTGCTGACGGACGGGACACAGGGTGAAGATGAACGGGGCGTTCCGGATCCACGTGTTTGCGGGGGACCTGCGGGCGACGAAGCGCGCGCTGGACGGGTTCGCGGCGTTTGTGGATTCGCCGGCGTCGTTCTTTAACCGCCACCGGCCGAGCGTGGGCGTGAGCGCGTCGATTGTGGACGGGCCGAGGGCGACGACGAGCCACACCGACAGCGCGAAGAACGGGCATCTGCATAACCCGTTCTTTACGTTCCTCACGGTCGTCGGCACGCACTGGTACGAGTGGGAGATCGACGACCTGCCGAGCCCGCTGCGGCTGTACCGCTCGCAGGTGTATGGCGACGCGCTGTTTGACCGCCGGGTGCCCGAGGCGGGGACGAGCGCGCCGGTGCACCACAAGTTTGGGGTGAACCTGGAGAAGGGCGCGATCGTGGTCGTCAGGCCCGACTCGTATGTCGGCGCGGTGGTGGAGCTCAGCGAGGACGGCTGGCTCGGGCTCAATGGTTCGTTCACGTCTTCCTGTATCTACCAAACTGTTTGACTGACGGCTTTTTGGTGTGCAGATTATTTTGCTGGGTTTTTGGAGGTGCCAGAGCAGAAGACACTCAAGGCGCGAATTTGAGGGGAAGGGAGGAAGGGTCAGGCAGTCGTAGCATTACACTATTAATTATAATATCATGTACAGCACGATTGAGATTAATGTTTTTGTTCTTCCGGCTGGGTAACACTGTGACACCAACAGCTCTTTTTGTCCTGCCTGCTGGCAAGCAACACCAAACTACGCGCTGCGCTTGCGCTCAACTTGCGCGCCAACGATCCCATCGAGCTACCTGCTTTCCTTAGATCAATGCTACTATGCCAATGGTATGCGTCTTTAGCCTTGGACATCTCTCAGCAAGCTGCCCGCCTACAACCGTGAGTTCATTTTTACTCAACGCTGGGCCGCTACTAAGTAGTAGTAGTTGAATAGTAGTACTAGTACGACTCCTCGAGCATTTGCTGGGCAGATATGAAAACAGCTCCCAAATCTGAGCTCATGTTCCTCGTCGTCACCATTTCTTCTCGTGGAGTAAGAATGATCTAAAACTCCCACTCAAAAGGCCGTTCAACTGCACTCACAGTCCACTGTCAAAGCCATGAACGCTCCACCCGTTCCCCAAGACATTTCTTTTGATACCTACTTCCATGCGCAAGCCGCAACGTATCTGCAGCAGAACATTGCCTCAGCCCAGCAGTGGCGGGACGTCGCTCTGCGCCTTCCCATCGAGTCGTTTTCAGCCCTTGCCGCCCATCACGGGCCCTTCCCCCTCCTCCGATCACTATCGCTCTCTACCAGCTCGCGAGTCAGCAATGAACGCCAGATGATCAAAATCCGCGACGCGCCTCTGCTCCGCGAAGTGACACTTGCAGATTTTCCCATCGCCACGGCCGACCTCCCCTGGGAGCAGTTGACCACCCTCAAGATCACCACACACGAAATGGAGCCAGCCATAGCCGCTTTGCAGCGGTGCTCCGGCCTCGTGGATCTCGAGTTTTCACTCATTGTTTCCGGCAAAGTCTCCCTCGACATCCCGCTCATCACGCTTGCTTCCCTAAAGTCCGTGAAGACCACGGGTGAATCCATCCTCCCATTCATCACCGTCCCGAGCCTCGAGAAGCTCGGCATCTGGGGCCCCGGATTCTTGGGCGACATGGCGTCCGTCACCGAGTCGTTGGAAGACCTCCTGCAGCGCTCCTCCTGCCCCCTGCAGTCCCTATCGTTCCGTGTGCCGCCGAAGATCACCACCGCCGCCTTCGGCGCCTTCCTGCAAGCCGCGGCCCCCATCGCGGAGCTCGAACTGACGTTCCAGTTCCCCAACGGCCTGGACGAGCTGGTCGCCGTCCTCCAGTCCACGACCGCCCTCCCATGGCTCGCGACCCTCCGCATCGTCGACGCCGCGGGGGGCGACACGTTCGCGCCCCTCCTCGACACGCTGCGCGCTAGGCGGGCGTCGCTGCAGTCGTTCGCGCTGACCCTGTACAGTGAACTTCCGGCCCCCGCGCGCGTGCCCCCGACCGCCGTAATGGCGGAGTTCACGGCCCTCGCCGACGCCGGCCTGCGCGTCCGCGTTGTCAATGCGGCTGGCGTTCTCTTGGATATGTGATTGGCCAGACGGTTGCGTACCTGCCCATACTTATACATTGATAAGTATGATCGCACGATTTCAATGGCGAATATGACTTTCTCGATGCAGTGTCGGTCGCACATCGTGTCCGAGCTGCAGCAACAGACGAGCAGCGTGTCTGGGGTTTTTTCCGGTGTGAGGCTGGGACTTGACTTGTGATTACTTTCCCTTCAATCGTGAAATGACTCGGAGACGGATTTCTGGGGACCAGTAAAGACTGTAGTCTCTCTTGACAGACTATCCACTCGTAACCTCGTTCTGAAGAAAGGACTAGTCGCTCTGCGATTTAATCCCACCAACCCGTGTAATCAATGACCGACCGAAACTATGCTAGATCTAAAGAAAGCTAAGCTTTTCGGTCCAGGATTAATTAAGTCGACCGCTGGGCGGGAGTTCAGTCATGAAGCAATGCAATTGCTTGGCGGAGAGGTGTACAGACGACGGGGTAAGTACACTATATATAGTGTGATGCAGGGACATAGCGAGTATAGGTAGCGGGAGATATGATGGGAGTGTGTAGATGGGAGATGAGGGAGATGGGATGGGAGTGTGTAGATGATGGGGATGGATGAAGATGTATGGATGAGATAGGACCAGTGCACAATGCGATATACAAAAAGAAAGAGAAAGAAAGAAAAACGATCCAGCCGATATAACCTTAGGTATAAAGAAAGATCCTACCGCCGTGAGCGCGTCGACCGCCGCGTCGCCGGCGCCTCGTCCTCATCCACCTTCGCCTTGACCTTGCGCGCGCTCGCGGGCGCCCGCCCCGCGCGCTTCTTACCCGGCGTCCCCCCGCTGGTGCTCGCGCTCTCAGCCGCAGGTACGCTCCGCCCCTTCTTCCGCGTCGGCGCGGGCGGCGAGCTACTCAAGCTGCTCAGCGGACTGCTCGCGCTGCTTGCCGCCGGTCCATCGTCCTCCTCCGGCAGCGGCGTCAGTTCCGAGTGCACGCGTTTGTTCGGGCCCTTCCCGTTCCCGTTGGTGCTCCCACTCCCGCTGGCGCTCGCGTTCGACGTGCCGCTCCCGCTTGCCGCTTGCCCGTCCTCCTGCGACTGCGCGTAGTTCACCATCTCCCACGACGGCTCGATGAGCTTTCCGCCCGTGTCGTTCGCGTGTGCCAGGATCTGGCTGCGGCGCAGCAGCCCGCCCTTCTTGCCCGGGGACAGAGCCGGGGGCGGGGGCGTGTGGGACGGGATCCGCCGGCCCTCGGAGTCCGCATCCACCTCCGCGTCCGCATCGCCATTGGAGACATTAGGAAGGACGATCCGACTGCTCCCGTTGCCGTTGAGCTGGAGATGCTCGAAGCCCTGGCTAACCGCGTCCGCCTCCTCGCTCGGCGCGCCGAAGCTCAGCTCCTCCGCGGTGCGCATGGAGACGTCCTCCGACAGGCCGCTCGAGTGCGCTCTGCTGTTGCTGCTGCTGCTGCCATTGGCGAGGCGCGAGTAGTCGATCTTCGGGTGCACGAAGCGGTGGTTCGCGAGCCACGGGTGGTTCAGCGCGGCGCTCATCTTCATCCGCTGCCGCGGGTCGACGAGGAGCAGCTGGCGCACAAAGTCTTTAACTGGAATAGAAAGATGAGATGAGCGCGCGGTAGAGTACAGACGGAGCTGCAGCATACCTTCTTCGCTGAGCCCATAGTATCCCTGTTCCGAGTTGCCGCACCGGAGCGTGTCGAGCTGCATCCAGTCGACCTCTCGGTCGGCGATCCGTGCCCGGATATCCTCGGTGGAGGTCTCGGGCTCGATGAACGGGTTTGTGTTCGTCAGCCTGCGGGTCGTGAGCATGGGTTGGAGTAGAAAAGATGGGAGAACCGTACATGGAAAACACGATGACGCCGACGCTCCAGCTGTCGACGAGCGAGTCATAGCCGCTTTGGTTTTGCTGCGTCACGACCTCTGGGGCGAGGTACGAGGGCGTGCCGCACATCGTTTTAAGCATGGTGACGGAGTCGACGATCTTGGCGAGCCCAAAGTCGGCGACTTTGACGATCGGCGGGTTGTCTTGTGTGAGAAGCACGTTCTGTGTGGGCAGATTTGAGCAGGATGCGGATGAGAACTCGGACAACACGAACTTCGGGCTTGAGATCGCGGTGAGTGATGCCCTTGGCGTGAATATACGAGAGCGCCTGGCACAGCTGGTACGTGAGGTGCTTCGTCATGCCCTCGCTGAGGCCATTGCGGGTCAGGATAAAGTCGAGGAGATCGCCGCCCTCCACGAGCTCGAGGACGAGGTCGATGCTGCCGTTGGCGTTCCAGAAGACCTCCCGGAGGAGGCAGATGTTCGGGTGGCTGAGCGTCTCCATTATGTTGATTTCACGGCTGGACGTCAGGCTGCGGCCGAGGCGGGCGGCCTCCGACGCGGTCCGTGGCTGCGGGGTATGGCCGTGGCGTTTGGTCTGGGTTCGAGGCTGCTCAGCAGAAGGTACATCCGGTGCACGATACGATACGTACCTCGTGGATGACCTTTACTGCGACCCATTCACCCGAGGCCATATGCAGTGCCTTGTACACGGTCGCGAACGAGCCCTTGCCGAGCTCGAAGGACATATCATACGAGTTGTACAGGGCACGCTTGATGATGCCCGAAACGAGGTCACGAAAGATATAGCCTGGTGCGCGCGTCAGTCAGAAGGGGCTGAAAGACAAGTCGCGAGATAGGGTGTGGCAAACGTCGCCTTTTTGAGCCCTTCGACCCCAACTTGGCCCAACTATCGGAAAGCCCAACGGCTAGTTGGGATATGAAGTTGGGATCGAAGTTGGGTCCGAGTTGGGGCTCAAGAATGTTGAAACAGCTTAATATGTCACTCACGATAGTCAAAGCGACCGTTCTGCTCCTTGGCCGGACTCGATATGCCAAAAGCAACCTCGTTCCCGTCTTTCAATATGCGCTGTTGGCCCTTGCCGATTTTTTCGCCGTTTATCTATGTACGGTCAAGTCAGCGAGCGCGTCAAAGAGCCAGTGAACACGCACAAAGGTGCCGTTGCTGGACAGGTCCTCGATAATGACGACCGATTTTTCGTTCTCCAGGCCGTTCCAGCGTATCACCGCGTGGTAGTTGCCTACGCGCGCGCATAAACACCAGCGTTGCACAATCACGAAAGCCACTCACTTATTTTGAAGCCGGCAAATACGACGTTATTGAGTTCATTGCGTCCGACGGTGATCTCGTGGCGGGCCTTCTCCAGGTCGATACGGGTGAGCGTCTGAGACAGACATGGATTGAAGTACCCCCAGAAGTCGTCATTGGATTGGGACGCCGTCTGCTGGGTGAGTGGCTGGGTTTGGGCCTGGTCCTCTTGGGTCTGCACCAGATCGTTGTCGTACGGGTCGTTGACGGCGAGGTCGTACATGGTGGAGGGAAGAAAGAAAGTGAGACAGAAGAAAGGTTATTACAAGGCGAAGCTCGATGGAGATTGAAAGATTGGCGCCAAATAAATGTAACCGACGATCTTCGCCTTTGTCCGCAATTTCGTAGCCCTCGCTAGCTCCTGGACCAAACGACGAGCTGGAATGGGCTGGGGAGGTCGTACTTACAACGCGCGAAGCGGAATGTGATTTAGGGACACCTGACAGTGTTGTGGGCGCAG
This sequence comes from Mycena rosella, assembly GCA_029378255.1. Lineage (NCBI taxonomy): Eukaryota > Fungi > Basidiomycota > Agaricomycetes > Agaricales > Mycenaceae > Mycena > Mycena rosella. The sequence continues at coordinate 14,622 of JARKIE010000591.1, read as the reverse complement.
GACGTGCTGCTGCCAAGCAGCACCACACGCGTCGTTCCAAAAAAAGGAATTCCGCGCCGAGTCTTCGAGTTGTCCACGACCTCTCGCGGACCAATTATTGCTCTCTTGCGCAGTATTTTCTTTCGCCTGCATCTGCTCGACGCTCCTTATGCGGGGCTATAGCTTATCTGGCGCGTCGAAAGAAAAACGGTGACGGCACGGGCCGGCCGTACGGCGGGGCCTAGGCCTTGTCTCAAATATTCGCATCGGACACCGACCCTCCTGTCGGGCTTGTGTGGGAGTGAGGAGCTCGACCAGGAAGGTTGCGTCCACCACCGCTTACGCATTCCCCACCCCGAGGCTCTCATTGCACGTTTCCCGCCGCCTTCGGAATCAGAGTTACGGGCGCACCAACACAAAGTTTACTGGATGGTGGCGGGGCTCAAGGAAGCGCGCCATTTTTGCCTTGCTCTCTGATCGCCGTCGCAGCGCTTCCTGCGAGTCATCACCCGCGATATTTCGAAGGTCGAAGCGTAGCTTGAAGCCAAGTCAGTTATTTTAACAGACTCCGATTCGGTCCTTCTGCTGCGATTCGCCCTCACGACGAGCCGGGGAGAGGATGTCTGCGGGAACGCGACAGTGGTACAAGACATGTCGCAGTTAACTCGTATTCGCAATTGAAGATCGTGCTATCTTAATCGTAAATGTATATATGAGCACTATATGAGGAAGTAAGTACTTGCAAGACTCCACGGTGCCAGCCTACTGTCTATCCAAAAGAACGGCGGCCACGTTGGCAACACGGACGCGCAGGCCGGCGTCGGCGAGGGCCGCGAACTCCATCATTACGACGGTCGGCGGCACACGGGTTCACCGTACAGGGTTAGCGCGAGCGACTGTAGCGACGCCCCGCCTAGCGCGCAGCGTATCGAGGAGGGGGGCGAACGTGTCGGCCCCCGCGGTGTCGAGCCATGGGAGGACGGCCGTGGACCGGAGGGCGGCGACCAGCTCATCCAGGCCGTTGGGGAGCTGAAACGTCAGCTCGAGCGTGCAGGAAGGCGGCAAAGGCGGCGGTGGTGAGCTTCGGCGGCACGCGGAACGATAGGGACTGCAGGGGGCAGGAGGAGCGCTGCAGTCACCTCCAACGACTCGGTGACGGACTCCATGTCGCCCGAGAGTCCGGAGCCCCATATGCAGAGCCTCTCGAGACTCGGGACGGTGAGGAATGGGAGGATGGACTCACCCGTCGTCTTCACAGACTTTAAAGGAAGCGATCTTGAGGGAGACTTTGCCGAAAGCAATGAGCGAAAACTCGAGATCCAAGAGGTTGAAATAGCTCTGAAAAGCGGCTATAGCCGGATCCACCTCGTGTGTGTGATCTTGAGGGCGGTCAACTACTCCCAGGAGAGGTCGGCCGTGACGATGAGGAAATCTGCAAGCGTCACCTCGCGAAGCTGAGGCGGAGGGTAATCGTCTGGCATTCGCTAATTATTCGTGCGCAGAGGAGGAGGGCCGTGGTGGGCGGCAAGCGCCGAAAATGAGGCCCCGTGAAGCTCCTGCCAAGGGTTGTCCGGAAAATTGGATTTTTGAGGGCGAAAATTTCAGATTTCCTTGTCCTAAAATTGGTTTTTTTAGGCTGAAAATTGCAAACCCTTGTCCGCGGATTGGATTTTTCAGGCCAGGGTACAGCAATTTCGGCGGTTTTTGTACCTAAATTGTGATCAATGAGCTGATCATCAGAACCCTCAGAGCCTGCCGGAAAAATCAGTCATCCTGGGGCTTCAGATGCCAGGAAACAGCCTTATTTTGGCGAAAATCTAATGTGGAAAGTGCGAAAACCTTGCACCCTCCACGTGATCACCCCTGTCCGATATTGGATTTTTGAGGCCTGAAATCGGCCAAAAATTTGGATTTTTGAGGTCAAAATCGGGTGTTTTCGGCGGACAACCCTTGGCAGGAGCTTCACGGGGCCTCGAAAATGACTCGATGGCAAGTCGCAGAGCGACGTCCCGCCATTGCTGGAATAATGTAACATTCTGCTGCAGATGTGCTGCGGCTTGCCCATGTTTGTAGGCGGCAAAGCATATGACTTGGGGCAGGGTTGGAGCGTTCATGGATTTGACAGTGGCTACCGGCAAGTGCGGTTCCAAAATCGTGCGCTTACTAAGCATGATCGACGCGTTTTGATGGCAAATTGGTTCCTCGCTATGTTCTGTTCATATTACATTCTAGGGGGTCCCAAGGAACACAATGATTCATTCCAGACCTTATTGCTAGTCACTGGTCAATTTGTGAGCCACAGGAACTTGAACTTCTCATGGACAATGGCAATTCATCTTTGTTTGTACAAGTTTCCGCTGCATTTGCCGCTGATCCAGACCGACCCAATACGGGCTGCCACGCACCCGATATGGATTCAAAAACAGGCCCAAAAATTATTTTTACTGATTCTATGTGTATTCTTGGTAAACCTTCGCCGTAATCGACCGATTTGGAGTGCTTTATTGACGAATTTTAGGCTGGATGTGAGCATTAAAAAATGTGTTCCCAAGAATACATGTAGAATGATTAAAAATGATTTTTAAGCTCTTGAAGTGGGTGGTAGCAGAGCCTGGTGATTTTATACAGTGGCATCAAGACTTGATTTGGCTGGTGTCTAATTGGCGTGCACGGCGATCCCATCAAGTCCGTGTCATTGCGGTGGCCTTGACAGTAGACTGAGTGCAGTTGAGCGGCCTTTTGAGTGGAAGTCACGTGTCTCAGTTGCTCCACGAGACGATCGTGCAAACATGCTGGGTGTTGCTTGCCAACAGCTTTGAATCACCGATGGCAACTCTGCGCTTCGATCGGACGCGGACGTTGCTCACTCGGAACCCTTCCCTCAACACCACCAGCACTCACTTCAGCATTTAGCTATCGAGTCCGCTTTGGAAAAGCATTGTGCCTTCTGATCATGTCGCGCTGAATACGTGTGGGCCCTCGAAAGCGATCATCTTGTTCGCCCATCGTCGCCAATTTTTTTTTGGTAGCTTCACATTCGAGTCAGCGTGTTTTGTGCCAAGTCGCAAGGTTCTTTCAAGAATCGTTCAATAAGACTTCAATTGTTTCGAACCAGCGCTTTTAAGAATTGGGTTTACTAGTAGCCTTCTCGTTACCTTGCCTCGTTTTAAAATCCATCTTCTCTCGGATGGACTGAACCGACCCATACAGCGCACGTCGATGTATCAAAGGTGCGCCTGGTCTTTGTCTACTGCAGCCGTGCCTCATTATCCACCTGTAGCGTGTTTCCCGACCCTGCATGCAATGTTCCTCAAATGGGCCGCAAAGCAGTTTACATCTTTCACCCGAAGCTCCAAAGTCAGACAAAGGGACATCCATGCGCGCGGTGACGTCCTCTTGCGCTTCCCCATCAAGAACAAAAGCTCAGGGTTCTTTCATGTCGGCGAGCTAAAAGGACAATGGGTTTCGAGTATTCTGTACTTTACTTCTTCCCGCCATGGAAGAGCCTGCCATGTCGGACGACCTCGCGTCCGCGTACCCCGAGACGCAAGAGCAGCGGCAGCCGACCCCTCCGCCCGAGGAGCGCAACCCAAATCTCTGGGGTTACCTCCAGCGCTATCCGGGCAACCGCCTCGTCCCAAAGGAGCGTTATGACCTCTACAAAGACCATCCGGAAGTAACCATCGGCCGCGACCCGCGGAATACAATATGTATTCCGAACGTTACAAGTGAGTGGCTCAACTTGCATTGCGGTCGAGGTAGCTGAACGAATTCCCGCAGTGAGTACGTGCACTTGCGGCGGGCGGCGCTCGGAGGCTCGAACTGACGGCTCACAGGTGGCTTCCACGCGACCCTCCGATGGGGCGGCGTGAAGAACGGGGTTTCGCAGGTTACACTACAGGACAACGCGTCGACGAACAAGACCTATGTGAGTGTTTCTTAGACGAATTGCCTCACGACCGCTTAATACCCTTCCTTAGGTCGACGGCACCAGAGTCAGGCCGGGGATGCCGCGCTCATTCAGGCACGAAGCCGAGATCTCATTTGCGCTGTCCCAAGTGCCCCCGCCTGGAGATACGACCATGCAGGATTTCCGTGCGCATTCCCTCTTTCTCACCGACTCGTCGCCCACACGCAAACAGGATTCATATACCACGACCTCGCGTCCCCGAAGCGCGGGGTATTGGAGGACTACCAGCTCCAAGAGGAGCTCGGGTCGGGCTGTTTCGCGCGAGTGTACAAGGCGTACAGTAGAGAGGGCAACGTATTCGCGGTGAAGGCGATCGCTGCGGTGTGTCAAATCTCATAAATCGTTTTTCTTTCGCTGATGCCCCGCACATAGGACAAAAGCTCCAAGCTGAACTGGAACGCCCAGGGCGGCAGTCTGACCCCGCATGAATACGCCGTCCAGCGCGAAATTGATGTTATGAAGGCGCTCATCCACCCGAACATCTGTCGCCTACAGACCTACTTCTGGAATGCGGACGGGAGCATCGGTTCGTGTCTTGCGGGGCTTTAAAGAATATATGTTGACGTTCATACCAGACCTCGTTCTTGACTTCATCAATGGCGGGGATTTGGGCGCGTTCATCCATCGCCACGATGGCCTCAGTAAGTCAAGATCGTTTTCGCCATGATGGTCGTTCAAATCTCCACCACAGGTGAAAGGATGACCAAGCACATGATGAAGCAGCTTTGTGAGGCGCTGGCCTTCATTCATAGCAAGAACATCACCCACCGTGACTTGAAGCCCGACGTGCGCTTATCCCTCCTTTGTGCTTTGACGCGGCGCGGCCTAACATCGTCTGCAGAACGTGTTAGTCACATTGGACCGACCACCCATCCTCAAGATTGCCGACTTTGGGCTGGCGAAGCTCGTCGACTTCACTGCTAGACTCCAGGTAACTTTCCCCTTCGTTGACTGTGTATCGAAACTCAGGCTATCGAGCAGACGCTCTGCGGTACACCGATGTACCTAGCCCCCGAGTGGGTGAAGTATTACTTCCACCAAAACACCGGGTACCATATACCCATCGATTCTTACGCCTGTGGTGTTATATTTTATAACTGGTGCGTTTTGCCTTTTATTCGCGTGCGAGGCTTATTGGCCGTAGTATCACCGTGATGCGTCCCTTGTACTCAAATTTGCCGGAGGGCCCGTACCTCCTCGAGCATGTTAAACTGGACCGGACCATTGACTGGTTGTCTCTTGACCACCACGTCCTCGGGGCGGACAAGGAAGGATACCCCATCTATCTGAGTACCGAAGGTCTTTTCCTTCTTATACGTGTCTTGTCCCGACCCTCATCCCCTGTCTTCCAGGCCGGCGCTTCGTCCGCGGTCTCCTGGAATTCAACCCGGAAGAACGCATGACCATGGTCGAAGCGCTCGACCACGAGTGGCTCCGCTTTAACCAGGCCGACGTTTACACGGCCCCGCCGACCGACATCTGCGACGAGTTGACATCCTCGCTGCAGGATGTCACCATGTACACCCCCGACACCGCTCACGTCCGGGACTCGGCTCCCCCCGCTCGCAGCCACAACGCGACGATAACGCCCGCAAACTATGCGCAGCACGAGGACGCGGCGCCATCGCGCAAGAACAGGGGCCGGGCGCTGGAGCGGCAAAGCGACGTGCTGCAGCGCGCGCGACAGAGCCAGCAGCTGTTCGAGCCGTCGTGGGAGGTGGTGCAAAATGCGCAGCTCGCGGCGAGCGCCGCCGCGGACGCGGAGGAGGCGTCCGCAGAGGCAGAGGCCGGGACCGGCGGCGCGACCAAGCGGAAGCACTCGGCGCTGACGCCGCCTGCGGAGGACACTGGCTCGGCGCGGAATACCCCGCTGCGGGCCTTGGAGCCGTCGACAAAGAAAGGGAAGAGTGTGGACCCGGACCCGGACGAGATGGACGTGTCACCCAAGAAAAAGGCTGGGCGGCGGCGATAGATTGAGCGGTCGAGATACCCTACGTACTTATTTATTATGTACTCTACACCAACAGCATTAATCGACTCGGGGAACCCAGAAGCGGCAAAGAAAAGCAAGGATGCTAGGAACTGTAGCACGATATTCCGTTCGGCAGTTGTAACCGGATCCGGCCTTGAAGCTTGATGTCCGATAATATTGTGACTTGGCTTCCGCCAGTTATAGCCGATTCTCCTTGTCTATTATCTAGCTTGCTGTGCCCAGCCAACGCGCCCACAGTGGACAGTAGGCTCGAACCTAGCCGCAGACACGCCAACACTAGACCTTGGATGACAGTCGATCCAAGCTCTTCCGCCGCCCTGTTGATCGATTATCAACAGTTTCTGTGCCCGAAAAGCGACTGCCAGTACCTCGAGTCTAAATGGATAGATGATCAACAACCAAGCGAATTTGGGAACAAGACAACAAAAGAACAAGGACTTGAATCACAGCGGAAATACGGAAATTTCAGGGCAGCCGGAAATGTTTTTGAAATGTATAGTTTAGGTATCAGCTTGGGTTGGCCTGAAAATGTAACCGAAATGTCAAGTTTCTGCACAACCTAAGTCAAAGCCGAAACTACCCGATTCGGGTATGTCTTCGGCACACCTGAAATTTGTGATTTCAGACACTGTTTAGGCACGGCTGAAGCTGCTTCTGAAACTATAGGTTTCAGTAGCAGTTTCAGCGCACACTAAACTTATTGTTTTGGCAGCTCCGGAACCGCCACCGAGAACAATAAGTTTCGGCACCCGATTCGGCACCACCCAAACTAAGCCTAGACCGGTCTAGACCGGCCTAGATTCGGCTTTGGTGTGCCCGAAACAATAAGCCGAAACTTATTGTTCTCGGTGGCGGTTCCGGAGCTGCCAAAACAATAAGTTTAGTGTGCGCTGAAACTGCTACTGAAACCTATAGTTTCAGAAGCAGCTTCAGCCGTGCCTAAACAGTGTCTGAAATCACAAATTTCAGGTGTGCCGAAGACATACCCGAATCGGGTAGTTTCGGCTTCAACTTAAGTCGTGCGGAAACTTGATGTTTCGGTTACATTTTCAGGCCAACTCAAGTTGATGCCTCAAGTATACATTTCAGAAATGTTTCCGGCTGCTCTGAAATTTCCCCATTTTCCCTGTGAATGGGTTGTGTATAATAAGCTATCCGCCTTCCTCTATTGTAATATGCCCGACTCAACTGCTCAGCTTTCGGATTACGAATCCGACGACATCGAGGACTTTGAGGACTTCCCCCAAACCCAGCCTCATGACATTTCCCATTCAAATGAATACAGGTCAATTTCATTTGAGTCCAAGGCAACTGGACAGAACTGATGAATAATGGCACACTATCGTTTGGAAAACCGAATTCCAGCGGAACTTGGAACAAGTGGAAATATCATTAAAATATTGCTCGTTCCGGATATTGACCCGTTCATTGCAGGATATTGGTACAGAGATGAACGTCCCCTCTCGCGGCGGTACAGATTGGGCAAGCTTCTCGGCTCAGGATCGTTCGGAGAAGTTCACATGGCGACGGACCTCAAGGGCAGCTCTGCCTTCAGGAGGTGTCAGCTACAAAAGTTTTGTAGAAGGAAAATTTAAACTGGAATATTGTTATCCAAGTATTTCCCTGAGTGGTTCGTATTTTATCCAAGGTAATATACACGTAGAATTTATACCCAAAATTATATGAGCTCGGGGTAGTCTAAACTTGTTCGGGGAGGGCCTCGGGCCGAAGTTCTATCAGAGAACTGTTAGTAATATCAGGTGTCTTCTCCCAGATGGAGAAGCTTGGCTTACCGGTCTTCTTGATCGGTGTTTCAGTAGGATGGGTATCGTTACCCCGGATGGCCTGCATATTTTTCAGATGGACTTCGTATCCAGGTGAGCTTGCGTGTGACTTCAAACGGACTTTGTAGGTTGCGTTCTGTGCATTATGTTTTCTGACAGGCGACGCTTTGACTTTGACTTGCAGATAGGAACAGGCAACCGTGTGCTTGTATCAGTTCAGATGAGTATCGGTACCCCAGATGGCGTGCTACAGATGGTTCGAATGGGTTTTGTTACCCAACTCGGCTTGCTTACGTAACAGCTTACATAACGATCAGATAGACTTCGGGTTCTCGCGAGCTCTGTGCTTATGTTTTCTGACAGATCACTCTCAATTCGGGGTGGCAGCAAGTCAATTGGTGACTTGGGGTAGAACTTAGGGACTTATCACAACAAAAGTTGTCTTTGGCAGAGGAAATTTGAAGGGGAAAAAGTAATTTCACTATTTAAAACAGCGTCCTTATATACTATTCTAGATTTCCTAATCGAGCTAATTTCCCGCTCCAATGTCGAGTCATTCCGAGTCATATTTTTCTGACTCTTACGGGGCTTCTATGTTTCAACACTGCCTTCATTTTTCTGACTCACGTCTGACTTCTTATAACTCAAACTTCCTCGATAGCCTTCTTGTGATGGCCTACGCCTGCCGCGGGTTCATCAGCATCAATATTTGATCGGGCGTTGCCTATTCGGGCTCAGCTGTTGTTTTCGCGGGACTCCTGGTCTGTATCAAGTATAACGTAGGTTGGACATGGCTGCCCGGGTGCTTCCTTTGGTAGTATAGGTCCTGCACACTTCTAAAATGGTGTAATAATACTTGCCGTCGCTCCCTATAGATGCCGGACATGCCGATCAGCGGCTGATCGCGGATCATTGATCATGTGATCCGAACCGGGTTGTTCCGAGGAAAAATTCAGATATCAAAAAGTATTGTTTTTGTAATGTTCTGCCTCCCGTTTCGAAGGGAGGCTGACAGAGGCTGCAGTGAAGACCGTTTCGGCGGTTGGTTTTCTGTTTTACTCCTGGCACTTCTCCTCATTGTTCAAAAGACCCCTGTGGGCCATTCGAGAATAGCCGACCGTTTGAAGCGGGAGGGCGAAGTGATGAAATTATTCAGACACACCAATATTTGCGAATTATTAGACACATTTTGGAATCCCAATGGGATCATTGGTGTGTTTCTATTTTCTCAGCTCGTGTGCTTAAAGAACATTATTCTCCAGATCTGGTCCTAGAATTTGCTGAGGGTTGGGAGCTCCTCGACTACATCACTGCTCAACCGGAGGGCTGCGGCTTAGGCGAGGATACAAATACACAATCTTGAAAAGTCTTAGCCAATTGTCGATCATTTGTTTTCAGCTGAATCGACTGCTTGGCACATAAGCTACCCGATCTGTCAAACTGTTACATTTATACAATCTCAGAACGGACTACATCGTGATTTGAAGCCTGAGGTATGTTTTTCGTCCAATTCCCAGGTCTCAATTCACACTGGCACCAGAATATTTTGCTTACTTTAGATGATCTGCCTATCATCAAATTGGATTAGCGAGGATCGCAGATCTCGACGCGACTTATGTGGTAGTCATTGCCCTATATTCTTCGAGTTTCGCGTCTAATGCGTACTCAGACCATGTGTGGCACTCAAGCATACATGGCCCCGGAAATTCTCAGTGGCAAATACAATCATGCTGTCGACAATTGGAACATAGGTATCATCGTCTACGTGATCTAAGTCTTGTTCTCGACCCTTCAACTCCATGACATATCCCTCCAGGCTAACAGGCTTGACCTCCCCGAACACACTCAACTTAGAGCTTCGTACATTTGACGCCATGACGACATCGCGATGTGTTGAGGAGCACATCAAATACGCTAATGTCACTACGAAGATATTCACCTTTCTCGGTTCTTCTTACACAAGGTAACTTTACATTGAACGCAGCTGCCGACTTCATTCGCCATCTGCACAGCCGGATCCGAAGAATCACATGTCGCTTACAGAAGCTCTGCAGCATCCGCTCGCAGCGTATGCCGCCGCTGACAGACAAAGTTCCAGCTTGTCCTCGGAGCCTCGGTCGCCGCAAAACACGATAGAGATATTTTCTCTTCTCTGATTCCACGACACCAGCTCCACCTGGGCGGGATCCGGCTGGAACAACGGGTCCTGCCGTTCGGGATACAAGGACGGAACTGGTGATCGACTCGATCCAGTCCCGAAACCAGAGCGACCTGACCTTACCACCGCCAACTATGAAATGTATCAGCTTACTACGCCCAAGAAGGGACCGGGCAACGGAAACGACAACCTAAGCCCCTGAAGTGAAATGCACTTGGTTCCGGGCAGAAGCCCCCGCGAACGACCAGCTCCTTTTGCCTGCCCAGTTGGTGGAACAGCCTCTGACGAAACATGCGAAGATCTCCAATGGCAGAGAGATTTGAGCCCAGAATCGGAGTTGCACAACAATTCTCGTGCAGAGGCCAGTTCTAAGAGACGAAATCGTGCACGGCCGACTGTTAATCGAGGTCTGTCCGCCTCTCAAAACTGATCTAATTAGATGTGTCATTTGTGGTTTTCCTTTTGTTGTAGTTAGTATTTTTCTTTCACCTCCATGTGCTCGGCGCCATTTGCCTAAAGCGGACAAAGGCGTTCATTTGTTTGCTCTGGCTTGGCACAGGAAACTATTTCTGGTGTGCCTCGGGGACCGTTGTATTTCATTCCATTAAATAATCATGAAAATTGAAATAAGTAGTGCTCTGAGTGTACTGTATTACAGTTCTGGTGAACGAACGAAGGATAAACTCAATTTGAACATGAAACACGTGACCTGTGGTTCAATCTCGGACCACGGTGTGGTCGGTCGACGTGTGAATTGCCACAATATGGAATCAGTGCGAACAAGGGGGATTGCTTTTATTTTCTTGTTCTCAAATTCTCTCGCCTCTAAATGTCTCAAATCCCGGATTGTCATCTCACAGACAGGACAGCAGCCCTTCCCCAGTGGGCAAATTCCAGTCAGGGAAGCTCTACACAGGCGAAGATTTCTGGCCAAATTACCAACCTTGGCTCGAGATCTGCGGCTACAAACTGCGACCCCTATATTATCCTGTATGGGTGGCGTCGTAGTTAGGGACATCCAAGAGTGCTCGTGAGTGCGAGGACGGCTGTGTGGGCTTGGTACATTCCTTGTCATGAATCACCCACCAGTTCCGAGCTCATTTTGTCCGCCGGCCCACCCTGAAAGTCATCCGATATTATGTGCGCTGCTCGTGTGTCCAATGGAGCCTTCATCACCTTCAAGCAAATCCAGGTGTCGAAGCACCCGGACGAGGTGGTGATATGCACTCTGTTCAGCACAGAGCCCCTTCAATCAGATCCACACACTCACTGTGTTCCGTTATATGAAATGCTCAAAATCCCCGACGACGACAACATGGTACTCATTGTCATGCCATGGCTCTCTCCTTCCGATGTCTCTGCATTTCATACAATCGGGGAGGTCGTCGTTTTTTCGGCCAACTCATTGAAGTCAGAGCGGTCGCCCGTCCACGATTATGTTGTATGGCAACCCTTTCTTCATCTCCATCCCTCATTCTGATGAATATTGTGTAAACAGAGACTACAAAGCAAATAACGTCCTCATGGACTGTACACCTCTCTACCTGGAACCTAGGCATCCTATCAACTCCATGATGAAGCGTGACAGGAGTGGCACAGCCGAACCTTTGACACGTACCCAGCACCCAGTCAAGTATTATATCATCGATTTTGGTATGTCTCGGCAATACTTATTCTCCTGACCGACCACAAGTATTGGAAAAGTATTTTGGCGGTGGGGACTCAACTGTCCCAGAAATGTGATCCCTTTGCCGTTGATGTATATTGCTTCGGAAACCTCTTTTGACAGACTTACACGCCTGTGAGTCAGAGATCCTTATTTGTCGGGGAACAAAGTCTCGTCTCCGACAGAACCCGTTAGTTCCCAGTGATGTTGCAAACAGGGGTCTTCATTTCATCAGGCCACTGGTCAAACAAATGGTTCAAGATGATTTTAAGATGTGTCCGACAATGGACCAGGGTGCAGACAAATTTGCCCACATGTGGTCCCAGTTGCACTGGTGGATGCTTCACGCTCGTATCGCAAGGACAGACGAAGGGCTCGTGGAACAATTTGCCACCATTAACTGTCCGGGCACCTTACAGCTATTATTTGGTGATGGTCCCGTGAGATTCTGTGCAGTATTCACCTTATAAGAAATGTTTTACATTGTGCTCATGGTTATTCATGCTCTGATTTTCAATCAATCACCAGCCCAGGCCTAAATAATAGCTGTAAGGTGCCCGGACAGTTAATGGTTAAATAGATTTTGCTCTACATTGAGTAAATTTTGCAGTGCAAGAAAGCAAGGGAAAGTCAAAATCAGGGGTACATTACTGGAACATCAGATTCAACTCCTTTCAAAGATTCCAAGTGCCAGATCTCCTTGTTTATGCCCCAGGAACATTATTATAAGCATCAGGACACTCAGTGATCTCTACTCCGAGGGTTAGAGAGTAAAATTAGAGGGGGAAACCTCAAATTTTGACATATAGTTCTAGCCTCTTGAAAATTATTGTTTATATCAACTCTATTGTACACATACTGTAAGATTTTTGTGGTCCGACATAGGTGCCAGAGCCTGCAATGAACCTCTGTCACCTCCGCCACCTCCGTCACCCTCCATCCACCGCCTGTGGTTCCATGAAATGTGTACCAACTACTTGGTATTCTCAGTTGAGCGAATCTACACTGAAGGTATAATAATGATGCACAATATACAAAACCAGAATGACCTGGGATGGAGGTCTCCTCCACCTCTACCGCCTCTAACGCACCACTGGCATCCTCACAAACTATTAGTGCTTTCAGGCCCAGATAGTGGGTCTGCTCAGATGACCTAAAGGTAATAGAGAATAATGGATTCCTATGCAGAATTGTCATGATCCGGCTTTTCAATCTTGAACACCGGGTCAGATCGCGATCACGAGGACGCGTTATCTCGTGACCGCGTCGCAACAAGTCACACATAGCACCAAAATCCCTAAAGACGGACGACATGCGATCTCGATATCCCGACAACTCGCAATCATATACCGGTTGCCTATACAATTCCCTGGCTAAACATCAAACCCCAAGCAACCGGATAACACACGATCGCGATACTCCGACAACTCGCGATCACATCCCTGTCGGTATATTGAAACACAACACATAGGGTTGACACAATCGGACTCCTAGTTATATTGGTATATAAACCCGAGGTAGAAACTCCTGTACTCTAGATTCTACCTCATCTAATCTCAGGCTTTACCTTTGCTTGACTCTTGTTCCCTTGGGATTACGAGGAACACTGGATTCTCACCTGTGGCACTACATACGGTGCTGCCTACGACCTTGCATCCTCTTCCTCAGCGGATATCACTCCGTCTTCGGCTCCTATCAGTTCCCACCTGTATGACACTCGTGGCCTTACATCCCAGGACCGAACGAGGAAGCCGTTCATCTTGTACTACTACTCGGCGACCGCACAGGTTACTAGACGGGTTGCTAAACCCCGGGCGGGATTACAATTTGGACGACTCAAGCCGACCTATAGGCCGTCGTTGACAGAAGGTAGAATCTAATCTACCCACCCCGGTTTAAACAACAACTCGTCACCAGACCTGCACGATGACCAACTTACACATCCACATCACCAACATGAGGGTGTCCGGCACAAATGGGTTTGGACCCTGCACGCACTTCTTGAAGTGGTGGCAGGAATGGCGATCCTTGCTATGATCGCCATCGGACTGGTTTGGGGGACGCAGGGCACTGCTCATACCCGCCAGGCCAGAGGCAGAAGAGGGACAAGAGGGGAGGGATTACCGGTTCATCGGATGTTGGGATATATCCGCCGGATGGTACACAGAGCGGGACAATGGTTGGTAAAGATTACGGGGCCTCAGGCCACCCTGGCGCGCCAGCGGGATAATCGCCCACGGCCCACAGGAGGGAGGCGCCCGGCTCAACATCACCATAACTTCCACCGCAAAACCCATCGACCAAATAACCCGGGAGAGACTCATGACAACGACAACGACAGTATGCCAGGCCTGGAGCCCATACTGAGCCTCTCTCACACATCGTGTTCGCGGACGACACATTCCTCCATAACCCCTACACGGTTCAATGCGCCTGGTCTTCGACAGCAGAGCACCATATCACGCCATGCGAACTTGTCCCGGGATTATCGCGACGCCTAAGGAGGACGAGAGACGAACAAGGATAGCTGAAGCAATGGAGCCACGGAGGCCCCATGATCCCATACCTGCGCAACGGATCTGTGCTTATACCCTGTTCCGTTCTATCTCATCTTATCGTATCAATTTCATCAAATTTGATTGGCAGCATAATCCCGCGACCGAAGAAGACTGGTGGACCAACAAGACCTATGAAAACACGCTCACGTGGTCGCACCAGGAAGAAGAAGAAGACGCGCATTAAAAAAGTCTTATATACAGGACGTGCGGAAGGCACAAGTACACTATCGACAGATATGAGGTCGTCACTCAGGGGCCTTGCCTTTCCCCTTACCTTTCCCCGAACTCGCCTCCCGACGACACAGCTCCTCGCCCACCGCACTCAACACCGACTCCATGTATTCATGCGCCCTACCCGGTTTGCCAAGGGGTTCCTCCATGGTCACGACCAGAGTATACTCTGGAAGCGGGGTGACGCGGGATTACGAGGGGTGTTCTCGTGGGGGAAGGGCGTCGTTCGTCGTCCGACTCAACTCCAACTCCAACTCCAACTCTGTTCTCGCCCTTGTCTTCC
>JARKIE010000590.1:0-41003 GCA_029378255.1 Mycena rosella | reverse complement strand
GGAGATCCAGTGCTGCGCTTGGCTCGTTTCAGCTGCCGGGCGCGCAATCTGGCGCTTTCCGCTCTTCCAAGCCTCCGCTACTCGTCGGGAGTGCTCTCGCGATAATGCTCCGCGCTCAAATCTACTCTATATGCCACGAAGGACCCCAATATTTCCCGCGGCCATTGACTAGCCGCCGAGCGGATGATGCCGGGGCGTGGCTGGGATAGGTTGGATTCGGGAAATGCCAGCCGTTCGCGAGGGGAAAGATCCTCTCGTCGCGTGTCCATCGACGGACGTGGATGGTAATCTGCCTACGGTGAGCTGAGAAACTGCCTCTAAACAGTCATGTATTCTGATGTCGAACAGCAGTTCAACAGGCTGAAGAAGGATCGCAAAACGATGAGTGCACCCCTCAGGAAGAAATTTACGAACACTCCGGTGCGCTCTCGAGTCTTCTCTTCGATGCGTAACGTTGATTCATCAATCCCCGGCTCAGGTTTCCCGATTATTCGAGAGGGATCCGAGGCAATGGCGGAATCATCCACTACCTGGAAGTGCGTGATTTTCTCCACCAGAAGCGTCCGAGCTTCCCACTGTTTGTAAAATATTAATCCTCGAGCTGGCTTCCAATCTAGATCCGCTTCAACAACATGATCTAATTCATGTTCGCAATGTGCCTTCCCTGAGTTCAAAGTCTTTTCATTTGGCCATTGCGTTGTTGAATTCTCGAGACATATTTGTGCACACCCACTCAGGCATGCAATCAAGGATCATTGATTTTGGAGAGCGGAAGCGGCAGCCAGAACCAGTCGCAAAAACCACAAAATTGAACGGCGTCGGCGCGACTTGGGCTGACCCGGCGATCAGTGATCGGATCGTCCCGGGGTTTGCTTGCCTATCCTTTGCCGCGACACGGTCAGGCCGCCGCAAAGCCCAAGCTTAAGCCGGAGCATAATTTGCGGTTCAATTATACTCCACTATGCACAAGAGGAGGAGGGATGTCCCGCAAGAGAACGAGCTCTCAAGTCCTTATGATCCGGCGAATGACCGGATCTTCTCGGGTTCGTCTCCTGTCTTTCCCTTCCACGTCAACGCTGTGTCAGCCCGCTGCAAAGACCAAGCCCAAGACCAAGTCCAATTTCAACAGCATGGAGGAGTCGGAGCAGCCGCCTGGAGTTGGCCGGAAAGAGAGCGAGCTCCGGAGTTCAGAGCAGCGATGACTCGGACTGGTGCGTGTGTTTTTATGTTCTTGCATTCTTCATCCTTCTCACGGCTCAGCGCTGCTCTCAGCCGCTTCTCCGTGTACCCTTGCTGCCATGGAGTTTTTGATACTTCAAACGGCCAAAACAGCGTACAAAGTGCGCGCTGTCGTCGTATAACATCTACATCAAGCAGAATCGGGAATCCCGGGTCGCGGCGTACCCCAGCCGCCCGCACACGGATGGGATGTGCACTTTGCATTGCCTTCCTTCCGTTCTTTGTTTCATCCTTCCACCAGACCACCCATTCCTGCCTTCCTTCGCGGCACCTCGCTGCTGAAAAGCACCTTCGTAGGGCGCCGCCGTGTGCGCTGACGCGCCGGATCACCCCAAGCGCGGACAGTCCGTCGATAAGCGTGCACCCAAGGCGAAGAGAAGGCCGTCGCGTCGAATCAGGGGAGGAGTCCGAAGAGATTCAGGTGCGTTTCCTGCCACCCGTCCTTCTCGCCTACCCTCACCTCTATCCCTTTGAGCGCTTCGCGCTGTCTTCGCTCCCCTCCGTCTATCTGGCGCCAGCATATCATTATTGTATGCACTTCCTATGTATCACCTATCCCTGTTCGCTGCCGATTTACCCGCCCTAGAACCCCGGAACTCACGATACTCATTCTACCGCTGTATAAATGTGATTTTCACGCTCCCTTCTCATCGCCGCTTCCACGTATTCCGTGCGCGACGTACCTCAGTGACCCCCGCGTCCGTGCTTGGCTGTCTTTCGCGCGTGCGCTCGTGCTTCGACATATTTCCTGCCCGTGCTTCGATTTCATTCCCATCCTCGTCCTTGCTCCAATGTCTCTGTCCTTCCCCGACACGTTCGCGCACAGGGCAAGCTTATACCCGCATATATCCATCTTTGTTTAACCACCGACTGGGCGCTGTTACCATTATATATGCGCACGCTGACACCTCTTTGTTAGGAGATGCCAGCCCTCGCTCGTCGGATCGCGCCGCCTCGGCTTTCCATTCCTTTCCTCATTCGCATCTCGCGATCGCGTATCGTCCCTGGGTGTCGCGCGTCGCGGAGTCCTTCCTGCGTTTTTCCGCCTTTCCCTTCCCCCCGTCCTCATCTACCCTCGGAGCGGTTGATACTCATCTCATCCTGCGGTTTTTTTTCTGCGCGGATAAGGACTGTGCTGCAGTGGCGTGCTTGCTTGCTCCCGAATCCTTTCGCCGGCGTCGCTCCTTTTCCCGTCATGATTTTTGTATGCGCGCATGTATTTCTTTCCGAGATGCTATGCCCAGCCTCGCACGCTCTCCTTCGGTGCACGGCTTTTCTCGTCCTCCACTGCACATGATGCCCCGCCCGCGACCGCAATGCCCCATGCTGTCCTTCGCGGTACTACATCACACCCCGCGATAATTTGTTATTCCATGTCCGTCCATGGGGCGCAGCTATCTGTTCTTCACTTCCCCTTTGTGCCTTCGAGGTGCGCCAGTTTCCTGCTGCGGTCCACAGTCGCGAGCGCGTTCATTGTTCACGGCACTTTCAATTTCTTTTGTCTCACGGCCTCGATCCAGGCAAATCCGAGCTCGGGCTCCGGTTCACTCGATATTTCACACCTCTGCTGTCAGACCCTTTTTCTCTCCCGTTCTTCGGTGTACTATCGGAGGCGAATTCATCCTGTGTGTCGTTAATCTTCGCCCGTGTGCGTTCTCGGGCAGAGCATCGTGCTGTGGTTTCCTTGCATTCGCTACACCCAACTTACATCAGTCTGGATCGCCATCTGCCTTGATTTACTCCCTCATTTTCACGCAGGCGCGGGTGGGGTGCCTGTGCGGTTGCCACCACATTGCACGGGTGCAGGGATCCCTCCTCGAGGGACTTCCTTTTATTTCATCCCTGCATCCTTGAGTGCTGTTCTGGTTGTCTGTTCGTTCCACGGCAATCGCGGAGACCCTCTTTCTGAGTTTCTGTTCTTTTGGCCTAGGCACTTTCGATCACGCAACATACTGATGTAGGCCTCGCTCACCCCTACCACATGGTTTTTGTGTCCGCCCATATGCCCGTCGTCACGCGCTTCTCAGTATTTCGACACCACCACGCTAACCGCGTAACCATGATATATTACTCCCCTTTGACACGGCGGATTGCTTGGATTGTGGGTGACGCTCGGACCTTACACTCGTTGTTATTATTACCACGATTCATTTTTAGAGGAGCGGCGCGTTGACTTGCCTGTGTGGAACCGCGCGGCGGGGCACATTGATCACCTTTGAGCAGGCTGCTGCATGTTATCATGCTGTTCTTTCTCGAGGTTTCGAAAGTTGGATTGTGAGGCTGTCTCGCAGTCCAATCGTAGCATTCGAGTGCATCACAGGCTGTACGAGCCGTTGTGCGAGCTCTGTTCCGAATCCACAGCCATCTAACAGCTTTGCGTTGAATTTAGAACATGATCAGATGGCAAACACACGCACAGCCTGGATTCCGGCCCTCACCCTCTCTGCCTCCTACCTCCACCATCCATGGACGAAGAGGCTCGAATCGACGGTGAACTCCACTTCTCAGAGACGATGGACGAACAAGTACACTCTCGTGATCAGTCCGTGACTCATCCGCGGTCCCTATAGGCGGCACTGACTATGCTCCAGATTCGCCGGCGCCTTTTTCTCCAAGGCGCAACATTTCGTTGTCGCTGGGGGAAATTTCAAGAGTGTCACGAAGATCACTCAAGTTACCCCTGATCTTCCTTCAGGTGAGCAGCCACCTGGTTTCAGGACACAGCTGACGGGAACCGGACAGACTTTCGGAGGATTCCAATGGGAGACCTGGATCTGTGTAGTGAAATACGAATAGACAGTGGATCCGGTCTGGTCCGTAGCTACCCGGTGAGGCGCTCCGTACGGCGCGTGTACTCTGCACGGGTCGAAGGCTTCAAATCAAAGATGACTGTGACTTTGTATCAAGGGGAGAATGCCGAAGAGGTATGTGTTAATAATTCATTGAGGAACTTATATGCACTTTCTGTGACCATAGGAGTGGTGGAAAGATGTTTCGCGCTATTCAGGGCTTCGGTATGCTCCTGTCTGTCATTTTTTGGGCGATATTGATTTTGGGTGCAGCCACCCGAATCTGGTGCAACTATTTGGCACAGCGCGTTCCTCTGGGATCCACGCAACGATTTTCCGGGATGGTTCGCATTGATTTGCCGTCAAAAAGGAATCCCTGATCAGTATAGTCTGTTAGAATTGATCCCCGCGCAAAAGATCATCAATGAATACAGCAATTCTCATTTCAAGGCAGTCTTTCTCTGGAATGTCCTTGTATGTCTCCATCCTACGTGAGCGGTGCTGTCATGATGAATTTCAACAGGAGCTCGAATTCATGGCAAGGACGGTCTACTATATTCAATCAGACTTGACCAACACACGAGTTTGTAGAATGCCGACAAATATATTAAATCTGTGTCGGGGAAAGGAGTGGTAAATTGCTTGTCTTGATACTCTTCCGCGGTGTAGTTGATTACATATTTCCAGGATTCGGGCGATTGTACAATGTGGATACGGCCTTCAACCGGCCGTCTCTGCGTCGATCCCACGGCCAATGATCATGATATCATTGAACTTTACTATATATATAGGGGTGCACGGTTCTCATCCAGCCTATCAATTCTTGAACCGCCCGAAGACACGAAGATTTTGGATTCGATTTCGTTGGAACGCTATCATGAAATTTGTTACTGGCATTTCGACCACCATCGCCAGCTCCCAATTTCCACGAATGTGTCGGTGCAACTCGGGGTGGTCATTTTCTGTCCCCCTGGCTCTGAAATTGAACATCCCAACAAGATCGCGTATATCCCGGATCTGGACGTCCTCGATCATGGTTGGAGCGCATCCACGGGAGCGTCATTGACGGTTCTAGAGAATGGGTGGACTCGGTGAGTTTCCTTGTCTTTTTCACATCTTGCTCTGATCGGGATAAATAGTGTGGACTCCTCCAAGGTCTCGGCTGGATATATTTATCGCTCCATCAACCTCCAAGATAAATACAAGCACTGGAGTGCATGGCTGGTACAGGCGAATCATGTTTTTCATCGTCTCGGTATAAGCTCGAATCAGGGTGATTATGGTACGTTCACCCTCCGACTGGGACTGATATCCCAATTCTTATGACTGTTTCTAACAGTATTGGTGGATGAGATCAGCTACAGAATGAGATTCGCCACTGGCAACAGCATCCCCCTGGGCTATCTGTTTCTATGTCCCTTGGCAGATCTGCAGGTGGTCAGCCCTTCACGCTTTCGGCTGCCAGAATGTCCGGCATATTGGTCCTTCGATCCGACGGGAGATGAGCGATTGAGCATGGAGGATGCGGAACGACTTGGATTTCCCAATCTCGAGTTTGAAATGAAGGTCGACGGATGGTCCTGGGAGAATAGTGTGTACAACGGGATCCGCCAATTCCAGGAAGCTAAGGGGTTTGATCCTTATGGCCAGGATGTCGCCCGAAAGCTGGGACTTCCGCTCTACGAGATATCGGCGGAGCTCAATGGTCCGTTCGCACACAGTGAGTCCATTTCACATACCAGGTCTATTATTTCTGGATTCTGATATTGAACAGTTCAGGAGATTGAAGTCTGTGATGACCGACCTGAAACTCAAGAAGCCCAGGACAGCGAACTTCCTCAAGAGCTATTCCACGGTGAATCTGGTTCTTGTTCAGATCTAGAATTACATAAGTCTGTCGCTCATGACGGACATTTAGGGCTGCATTTCCTTACTCTTCCACCCGTTGCCTCGACCTCCGGCACTGCTCATCGAATGAATAACTCTGGCGCCCATTCGCAGGGTCTGCTATGAAAGAGAGCTTCGATCCGCGTGTGTTTGGATCTGCCGCGCCCAGCCCCCGCCGCAGCGAAAATTTCAATAATTTCAATTTCAATTTCGCGTTCCCTTTCCGTGATCAGCCCTATCACCTCCCACCGCTCGAGCCCTATCACCTCCCACCGCTCGAGCCTTCCACCTTATCTCAATTCATACCACTCACCGTCCCGGACCGCCGTATTGATCGTCCTGTATTTTCGGGGCCTTCCGGCGCTCAATTCACAACACCGCCTTTATCCCTCTGGAGCTCCTTCCCCCACCTCCCTTCCTTCCCCGCGCCATCACCACCTCCTCACCCGTCCAACCCCAACCCCATCGCCGCGCACCTGGATCAGCTGCCCGCGAGCGGATCTGGCAAGCGCAAATCCCGGGACGATGATCCGGGGGACGACATTGCTATCGATGTGAGGCGGCCGCGCAAAATGCCCAAGCGGGCGGATCTATGGGTATGTCAATGTTTTTCCCCCCTCGTACTGTGCTGATTTTTGTGGTAGGGTGTATAAGCGGTCGATGCATGAGGTCACCCGCAAATCCCGAGATGCTTGAATATACTTAGAAATACTGGGGTGTTTTGTTTTTTGAATGCTACTTTGCGTCTACTATCTATGCAATAAATGCCGGAGCTTTGCTCTGGCTTACGCGCTGGCTGTGACTTGTGTTTCAGAGCTACGGCAGTGAGGATTTCACGACACGAAAGCGGTTCGAAATCAAGGGGGAAATGGGAATCTCCTCCTACGTATGGAATTGTCGCTAACCCATAAATTCCTTCCATCGGAAATAACGGAAATAATTAACATATGAAGAACTTGAGAGCTCTTCATCGTGCAAGGCCTTTAAACGACTGCGGCGACTGCGGTAACATCGGCATCGGGCATTCCGAACTCGGCAACCTCCGACACAGTGTCTTGCAGGTGTTCCGGGATCATTTCGAGAGGAGGCGATCGCGGCCGCGCTGGTACGGCTTCTGTCTAGGTGGCCCAGTCTTACATTCCGCGTAATTCCTGATGAATACCTGAGGGTCAAACTCTATGATTCATGTCCAATAGCCGGAGGAAATGGCTGGAACTGCATTTTACAGTTGAAACACCTGATGTATAGTTACCCAGGAGCGCATTCCTCACAAATCAAGACCAAAAATCAACAGGAATGGCCCGAGCAAATAAAAAAAATGCCGGAGAGCAGAAGATGATTTCCGTGCCTATACACGAGTGCACGGAACAAGCCTGGCTATGAAGTGCTTCTGGGGAATTCATGCGGGAATTCAATCGTTTCAGATGGTTGAAGCTGGTGCATCAGCCTAGTTGGGCTGCAAGATGACCCATGAATGAGGGTGGCACAAGGGCCTTGAAGTTGAACAGTGTCGACGCGACTTCAAGTTGGGCTGGTCCGGCCATCGTTGATCGGATCTTCCCGGGGCTTCCTCGGCCTTGCCTCGGCCTGTTCCTCCCTTCCACGTCGTGACGTCGACTAAGACTTTTGCCAGTCCGCTGCAAAGCACAAGACTAATTGCAAGTCAAATTCACCGTATAATCCTGGCTCCCTAGGACGTTCTCGAGAAGGAACAGGAGCCTGGGAAAGAGAACGAGAACGAGCGCCGGAGTCCAGAGCAGCGACGGCTGAGGTGCGGGTGCCTTCGCTTCTTACCAGCCCTCCGCGCTCTTCTGCGCTCCTATCAGCCGTTGGTCTGTGCATCCCAATGCCGTTCTTCCATCTCTTTCCTTCACCCAGGTCTTCCTCTTCCTCTTCCACCATCCGCAGTGACAAAGCTAAAGACCGCTACCAAGGCGAGACGGAGAAGGCGAAGCGCGCTCTCGGCATATACGATCTACGACGGCATGGGCGCTGTACGCAAATTCCTTCTTCCTTCTAGCGTGACACCTTCCTCCATTCCTTCGCTGCACCCCGCCATCGCTGACACGTGTCCTCGTAGGTCGTCGCCATGCCCGCCGGCACGCCGGAGAACCTCAAGCGCGGGCAGCCCATCGGCAAGCGTGTGCCCACGGCGAACCGCGGCGGAACTTGAACCCAAGGCCGCCGCGTCGAAGTCCAAGTTAAAGTTAGAGGAGGAGTCCGAGGGCATTGTGGTGAGTACTTGCAACCCTCCCTCCCCCCCTTCCCCCTCGCTTCTTTCCTTCCTCTCTCTTAGAGCTCCACTCCCCTTCCTCGGGTGCGTGTATCCGCCCCCGCATCTCATTGTTGGTGCTTCTTATGTATCACCCGGTCCTTTACCGCGGCTTTCCCCACCCTAGATCCCCACGACTCACGATACCTGTACCGCTGCTTCCTCCTGTCTATGTGCGCATATAATCGTGTTTAATAGGATTTGCACGCGTCCTCTCTCATTGCTGTATCACTGCAATTTCCTTCTCGTCCGTGCTTCCGTGTCCTTCCCTTACTCGTCCGCGGTTCAGTGCCGTTTGTGCCTGGTGACTGCGTTCGCGCACAGGTATATTATAATGTGCGCATATCACCTTCACCACTTTACCGTGACTACATGCGTCGCTGACGCTGCTTCGTTCAGGTTAGCAAACGCTAGTCCCAATTAGTGTCGGCCTTCAGCGTCGTTTTACCTCTTCCAATCCAACGCTCGCTTTGTATCCGCGATCATCGCGCCGCCTCGACCTTCCAATTGTATTCATTGTCAACTCCTTGAAATTTCGTCCATCGTATGTCACGAGCATGTGTGTACCGTCCCTGGATGCCGTGCGGCGCATTCTTCCTCTTCCTCTCCTTCACTTCATCTACGACCCATCATGGGAGCGGTTGCTGACAAGCTGTTTCGGTCCTCGTTCATTCATACGGCGCGGTTTCTCCTTCCTGTTCTTTCTCAATTCCCTTTTTCTTGCTTAACTTTCCGTGTTTCCTCGCTCGTTCTCATTTTGTGATATTCGCTCGCGCCGCGAGCCGGTCTCTTTTCTGCGTGAGAACGAGAACTAGCGGGGGAGGCGTGTCCCTCTCGAAACCCAAGTCTACTGCCCTTTTCACCGTCGCATTTTTCTGCACGCCGCCGCTGCGAATCGTACGCTGCGCATATTTCTGAGCTCGATGCGACTGGTAATTGCTGGATGCCGGCCACCGCTTCGTATCATTTTGTGAGGCCTGTCTCGTGTTTCTCCCCATTCGCGTATGTTTGCACCGTGCGGCTTACTTGGATCTGCGACCTCATGCCGGCACGGGCGGGCACCTCTTTCCGTCCCTCCTTCCTTCGGCGGGGTGACAGCTTATTGTTGCGAGATGCCTCCGTGATCTTATGTCGCCGCCGAGACCCCTTTCCCTCTCATTTTCCGGTCAAAGGTTACGTATTTTTCATCTCACTGTACTCACCTCGTCTGCCTCGATCACATTCCAGCTGCGTGTTTCTGTATTTCACGTCACACGGAGTCTCCTCTTGACTCAGACGAATTAGGCCCTTCAACCCGCTGTTTTGAACCGAGCGCGACAGGCCCTAGGCAATTAATTGCGCATTTGTTGGGACTGATCGGGCGGGCCAGAGGCCGGGAACGTTAATTTTCTGTAGGGTCCGATGTGTTAATGCTGTTCGATTTGCGCTGTCCACTCTTCCTTGGGGTGCGTCCCAGGCAGGGCAAGCTGTAAAAGCAGCGTGGGTTCTCTGTCGAAATCACAGCCTTTCTAACAGCCTTAGGTTGCATTTTTAGAACATCATCACAAGGCTGACATGCAATCTGGATGCCGGCGCTTAATCTCTCCCTTTTACCTTCACTACCCATGGACGACGGGTCTCAAATTGACGCTGAGCTGGACAACGAGCCCCAGACTGAAACCGAATCCGACTTCGAATCGACGCAGGATGAGCAAGGCTCGACTCGGGATCAGTCTATGCCCCCCTGCCCTGATCTATGCCCGACGCTCATTGTACCCAGGTCCTTCAGCGTTTCCATGGGGCACACAACTTTAGTGTCTCCGGCGGACGATTCAAGAGTATCACCAATATCAAATGGCTCCTGATCTTCCTTCAGGTGAGCGGCCCCACTGGTTCCAGACACAACTGACAGGAACCGGACAGATTTTCGGAGGATCCCGATGGGGGATCTGGATCTTCGAAATGAGATACGGTTGGTAGCCTCTGGTGAAGTCTACCGCCAGTACGGACGGCGCTCTGTATGGCGCGTGTATTCTGGGCGGACCAGATCAAACATGACCGTAGCCGTGTATCAAGGCGATAATTCGGAAGAGGTATGTTGTAATGTTCCTCTCTTAGAATTGTATGCACCTTCGATGGGCACAGGAATGGCGAGAGGATATTTCCCGGTATTCGCGCCTCCGGTGAGTACACCTCCCTGTTTTTCTTTCTACGCGACATGAACCAGATAATGCAGCCATCCAAATCTTGTGCAGTTATTCGGAATGGCCAGTGTATGTGGGATGTACACTGCGATTTTCAACGACGGTTCACATTGTTTGTTTGTTAAAGAGGTCTCCCTGATTTCGCTTTACATTAGAGTTAATCCCGGTGCAGCACCTGTTGGAGAAGTACAGCGGCTCTCATTTGCGGACGGTCTTCCTCCGGGATTTTCTTATACGTCACCCTCCTTTCTCCGCTAGGTGTTATCCTGACGGTTTTCACAGGATACCGAATTCCAGGTAAGGGCGGTCCATATTGAATCATACTTGACCAATGCACGAGTTTGTAGGAAGCCAGCACATATACTCAATCTGTATGGGGATTCTTTCGGGTAAATTCCTGCGCTCAAAAATCTTCGACCATGCATCTCACTATATATCTTCAGTCTTCATGTTTCTGTACCCTGTGGATACGGCCTTCAACCGGCCGTCTTTGCGTCGATCTCACGACCAATGATCGTGGGGTTAACCCTTACTTATTCGGGCACGCACCATCCTTGTCCACCGTATCGATTCTTGAACCGCCCGAGGACTCGAACATCGTGGATTTCATTTCGATGGACCGGTATCATGAAATTTGTGCCCTGCATTTCCCACACTGCCGTAATTCCTCAGTTTCCACAAATGCATTGGTGCAACTCGGGGCGGTCATTCTCTGGCCCCCTGGCTCTGAAGAGTCTGAACTCGAACATCCCAGCGGGATCGCGGGCATCCCGGATCGGGGCGTCCGCGATTTGGGCTGGGGTGTATGCACGGGAACGTCACTGACAGTTCTAGAGTGGACTCGGTATCTTCCTTTTCTGTTACATCTTCCTCTGATCAGGTCTACAATAAACAGTGTGGACTCCTCCGAGGTCTCGGATGGCAATATTTACCGGCGCATCTACGCCAAAGACAGATCCCTGTGCGAGAGAGCATGGCTAGCGCAGGCCAATCACATTTTTCATTGCCTCGGTATAACCTCCAACCACGATAATTATAGTATGTTCACAGTCCAGCTGGGACTGGTATCCTGATTCTTATGACTAGTTCTAACAGAATTGGTGGAGGACATCATCTACATCATGAGATTCGCCACTGCCAACAGCATCCCCTCGGGATACTTGTTTTTATGTCCCGGGGCGGACCTGCAGGCGGATATCCCTTCACATTTTCAGCTTCCAGATTCTCCGGCATATTGGTCCCTTGACCCAACGGGAGGTGAACCCCTGAGCATGGAGGAGGCGGAACGACTTGGCTTCCCCTCCCCCGAGCTTCAAATGAAGATCTATGGACGGTCGTGGGATGAAAGTATTTACAACGGGATCCACCGATTCCACGCGGCCAAAGGGTTTGACCCTGACAGCCAGGACGTCGCTCTGGAGCTGGGAATTCCACTCTACGAAATATCGACGGAGCTGCATGGTCCGTTCGCACATAGTGAGCTGAGGAACTGCCTCTCAGCAGTCATGTATCTTGATGTCGAATAGTTCAGCCGGACGAAGAAGGATCGAAAAATGACAAGTGTGCCTCTCAGGAAGAGATTCACGAACACTCTGGTGTGCTCTCGATTTTTCTCTTCGATGCGTGACATTAGTTCATCAATCCCAGATTTCCCGTCTATTCAAGAGAAATCCGAATCAATGGCCGAACCATCCACGACCTGGAAGATTATTATGGGCCTGCAGTCTGCCTTCCTGCTCACCGTTGGTGCACTTTGGTTGCGTGATTTGCTCTACTAGTGGCGTGTATAAATATTCCCGAGCTGGCTTCCAATCTCGAGTCTCCATTTACGGATAAATGTTGGGGGTGTGTTGCTTGGAGTGCCAGTTTATTGCTGTACATTCGATTCGTTTATGGGATTTGTGTTTCAAAGCTCCGGCACTGAGGACTCCACGAACCGAACGGGGTTTGAAATCAAGGATGAAATAAATTTACTCCTCCTTATGGAATTGCCGTCGGAACTAGCAGGCTAGTGGGTACAATCACACCGACTTTTAAATTCCATGGCTTCCGGATGCTGGAATTTCGTTTGGGGGGGCGATCTGTCTATGGGATTTGTGTTTCACAGCTCCAGCAGTGAGGACTCCACGAAATGAACAGGGTTCAAAATCAAGGACGAAATAAAATTTTCCTCCCTATGGAATTGCCGTTGGAACTAGCAGGCTAGCGGGTACAATTACCGATAGATTTGGAGGCCGGTAGGCTGTTGTAGAGTGCAGATCTTCGGAGTGCGGTGATGGTTCCGAGGAGAAGAGATACCGTTCCATGTCACTCCTCTGTCACAAGACATCGTATCGACTCCGGCAAGCTCCGGCGATACTTAGTTTCTCAGAGCCAGACTTCAACAAGATCGACCTCGTACCTCGGTTTGTTGAAGTCTGTTATTAAGTGCGGGGTATGATCAGGGTTCGGCCTTGTTACGTAATCTTTTGGCTGGTGATTTCCAATCATTTGCGAAACTGGCCATCAAACTTGTCCAATAGCGAGAGGCCCCGAGCAATTCATAAAATTGTGCGGAGATTTCTGCAGTGAAAGAAACAATTGAGACGAACCCAAGGGATATCCTGCTGAGGATCCGGAGCGACTCGAGGCTCGTCATTGACGGCCTCACGAAAAACCTGCGCAGGTGGGAAGATGAAGACTTCCGAAGTACGGAGAACGGTCACCTGATGAAAGTCACCAGTGCGCATCTACGTGAACAAAAGGCACCCACGACCTTTGAATGGGTCAAAGGACACTCTGGTGTAAAGGGCAATGAAATGGCGGATCGCCTCGCCAACGAAGGGCGACAAAAGGATGTCGCACCCATTGTCGACCTCAGTATACCTCGTGGGATGCTGGTCCCAGGCGTCAAACTCCGAAGTATAACACAGTCATCAGCATATGACATCATACAGACTCAGAAGATGGAAAAGCCACAATACCAGGAGGCTCTAGACCGCGGGTGGAGGCGACGACGTCCCTACTCCAACACAGATATGGAAATCCGTAAGGCATAAGGACATATCTAGAAGCATTAAATACTTCTTATGGACGGTCATACACGAGGGCTACGCCCTCGGCGACCACTGGCGGCACTTCCCAGGCTTCGAAGATAGAGGAACCTGCAAGAAATGCAGAGTCCCTGAGAGCATAACACAAATTCTTATGGAGTGCGACGAGAATGGCCAGAAGACAATCTGGGAGCTCGTCGACGAACTCTGGCGGCTTGAAACTGGCACGGGAATGCGACCCCCACTCATGGGGGAAATTATGGCCTACGGCCTTATTAAAAAAGGAAAAGCTCCTGGTAAGACTGATGCGGGCACGACACATCTCTATAGAATCACCATCTCCGAGTCCGCCCACCTTATATGGCGCCTACACAATGAGAGATTCCTCAATGGTAAAGACCTTTCAACAATAAACGAAATCCGTAACCGCTGGTTGCACACGTTGAACGTGAGGATGGGTATTCACTGCCAAATGATTAATAAAGCGAAATACGGCGCGCGAGCACTAAAGAAATCCTAGTGCTGAAGACGTGGTCCGAGTACTCCGAGATGAAAACAGAATCGCAGCCGACTGGACTAGGGAGACCAGGGTTATAGTGGGTATGGTTAGTGGGTGATGATGGGTTGGGCCTATGCCGACCTTGAAACTGCCGATCTGAGTCCACACAGGCGTTGCTCAGCAGCATATCGTGCGTAAATGCATTTCCCTGGGTGGACTGTAGGCGGGGTTGAAAGAACGTGGCCCCCACCGATCTTAACAATAGTGTGGTTAATAGAGGGACGACTTGTCGTATTTCCGGGGGATCCGTACTTAGGGTGACGAAGAGTACTTAACATATTACCCTCAATGCCATCTTATTCCACATAAAATTCTGAAGAGACAGATATCTTTGTAGACAGGTAAAGTATCAGTATATGGTATCATTCACTGAAAATTGCTGAATCCCACCGCAAAATAAAAATAATAAAATAAAATAAAAGATTACGTAACAAGGCTGAACCTCGATCGGACCCCCCGTGCTTAAAAATGGACTAGGCGATACTCCCCCACGAAGTGAACAGGGTTCAGAATCAAGGACAAAATAATTTTCTCCTCCCTATAGAATTGCCTTTGGAACTAGCAGGCTAGTGGGTACAATCACCCCGATTTTAAATTCCATGGCTTCCGGACGCTGGAATTTTGTTTGGGGGGGGGGGGGGGGGGGGGCAAACCGGAACTCCAGTTGGAAACCATTTGGAAGAAGCAATTGGGATGTTTTTTACCCTCATTCTCCAAATGACAAAATGAAGACACGAAGGGCTTGAGAGCCGTCCATCGTGCGCGGCCCTAAAGCGACGACAGCATCGGCATCAGGTGTTCCGAGCTCGGCAGACGCCCTCGCCGCTCTATCAAACCCGATCCTCTGCTTGTCCCCAATTTCGTCGGAAAGTGACAGATGTGTGTTGACTATAAAAGATGGGAAAATATTGAACTGACTGCTGCCCAAGAACTACAGTCTTTAACCGTGAAGCGAAACGCTCTGGCGACGTCGGTTATTGCGGCCCCAATATTTATTGTGCGGTAGCTTCCTGGCTATCCGATAGTAAAAGGCCTTATGAGAATCAGCGCTGTTGTGGTGGAGAACGGATGGAATCTTCCCGGGAGCCAAAATTTGCACAAATAACGTGGAAGCGAAACACCAAGAAACACAAGAATCAAGCTGATTCATACAACTTTGACATGCGGAATGTCCATATTCGTAATCTAAAACCGCGAAAACCCCCAGTATATGTCGAGCTACCTTAAAGAGGACCCCTGACAATCACCTAAATGCCTGTCCCCCGAAATTTTGAATTCGGATAAAATATTGCCAGAATTGGCCCAAACCCAGGTCTGTTTCGGATAGGAAATCGGATTTTGGTGCTCGATCCCAGGCTCAGAATTCGGATAAGTCCTGGGCCCGTGCAGAGAGGCCTGGTCCAATATGGATAAGACCACAACTCCTCTAGTCAACTTCGTGAAGTGGTTGGTGCCTTATGTATCCCTTGCGCCTTATACTTTGTGTTGGACGCAGGTTCGAATCTTGAACCTCCCCTTCCTTTATTGATTTCTTCGCTTTCGCTTCATTCCGGAGGTATTCCAGCGCCTCTGAGTTCCGCAATTTGCCCTGGTTTCATCTACATCATTTCTCTGTCTGAGTAATTCACCCGAGACGATAAATGCTGGGATCAGGCTATCGACATCAGATGGAGCATTGTTCAAGTTTGACTCAGTGGTCGTTTGGGCGACGTTGTGGATGCTGTTAGGCTAAAAAAGAAGATTGGTAAGCCCGAGAAAAGCAAACGAAAAGCGGGGGCTGTAAAAGCGGACCCTGACGAGGAGGATTCGGACTTCCCGGAGGCTCTGGGTACTTCGTAGATACAAAGGGAAAAATAATACTTTTTTTGGCAGATTTTGAGGACTTTTTGGAAGGCCTGTCCCAAAATTCGGATAAAATTTCGTCCTCCTGGAGGCCAGGTACGATTTCGGATAAGAATCGCCCGATTAGGGGTGCGGATAAAAAGTCCAGAAATTTGGACTTTTCTGGACAGGCATTTTAGGTGATTGTCAGGGGTCCTCAAAGTGGTGCATGGGATGTGTGTTTATTGTGCGGATTGAAATCAGGGAAAATGACAGCGGCAGAAAGAACGTGAGCCCAGAGGTATACCAAAGTGGTATACTTGCAGATATTTGATAGACCCTGTATACTTTCGTATACTTTCGGAAACTTCCAGTATACCAACGGTATACCTTGCGCCTTCTTAGCAAATCTATACTTTTCCCATGTGTGGGATACCCTATAGACTCTCAAACAAGTTCTGTAAGCATCACACTGTATCTGCCCGTGTTACCATTGAAAGCTGGAGGCCGTGTTCAATTCAATCCCCGCGACATGTCAATTATTTATTTACGTGTCCTCGAGCCTTACACCCCGTATCCTGCCCGTCACTTTGGAGCGTAGGGTTGATCTGGGGGCTTCCCGACGTTGGTGAGCGAAAAGCCTCGTTGCAGCCGAAGGGGTCGTTATCGCCGGGGCCTTGACCGGGATTTATCGCGTACGGGTCAAATAGTGAAGGCGATGGTGAGGGAATCCATTGAAAGAAGTCGCAATTATTTGACTTGAGAATGTTAAGGACCGCATCCCGAGAACAGAGGGAGATGCTCAGAGTTTGGAACCACAACCTCGATGTGTGGGGTTCTTCTTATTGGAGTTGCTGCAGTGATGCCTCGGGCACCCCTCGGGCATAGCCTCGGACATCTTTCGGGCAAGCCGCCAGCTGACTAGAATATAGTGGAGACCACTGGAAAATTGGAGTATAATCCCGCACACTACCGCCCGTCTTTGTAAGGGCCTCGGGTATGCCTCGGGCTTGTAGTATATAAGTAGTTCATATTTCTCTGTATTGCTCAAGCGTTTGCAGAGCTCAGCCAAACGTTCAATATCATTTCTATATTTATAACTCTTATCTGTCTGATTCCTCGACCATAAAACCCAACACTTCTTGCTGCGACATTGAAGCGCGCGGGGGATTTGATGGACACAATTAGGACAGAAGATGTATAAACACATTGGGTGATGTTTTTTTACTTGGCAGGGGCGTGGTTCTCGAGCACTGATATTGCGGGGAGGCGGGCAGGAAGAAGAGGGAGGCAGGTCACAGACGCGTCTTCGTCACATTCCTGTCAGCCGCTGTCCGGCTGTCGCTTGTTGCCGGGGAACATCCAACTACGCCACACCCACACTCAGACTCGTTGGGTCATCGCCGTTCAGTTTGACACGTCCTAGTGCGACACAGTGATGGGGGACCAAACGTTGTCATCAGCTCGGAATTAGCGTGTAAATACCATTTCGAGCAGTTAGGGCAAGCGCAGCGCGCCCTAACTGCGGGTATCAGCATGTACTGTGTGGTTAGAGTTTGAGTTAGAGTTTTGGTTAGAGTTTGGTTAGAGTTAGAAGTTAGGGTTTGTTAGAGTTAGGGTTAGGGTTGAGATATCGACGAAGCTAAATGGTCCTTTTGCACACAGTGAGTGGATCGAGCAGCACATAGCATCTCTTGGTTCTGATGTGAAGCAGTTGAAGAGACTGATGTCTGTGATCACCGATCCGAAATCCAGAACATGCCGGACAGTGAAGTCCTTCAACATGTGGTCCACGGTGAATCTGGTGCGTGTTCAGATTGAGGATTATCCCCAAGTCTGTCGCTCATGATGGACATTTAGGGCTGCATTGTCTGTGTCTTCCACTGGTTGCCTCGACCTCCGGCGCCACTCATCGTATACATGATTTCGGTGCCTATGCGCAAGAGTCCGCTATCGGGGAGACCATCCTCGATCCGAGTCTCTTTGCATCTTCCGCTCCCAGCGCTTGTTGCAGACAGAACTTCAACAAGTTCAATTTCAATTTCGAGTTCCCTTTCCGGGATCCGCCCTTTCCCTTCCCACCACTGGATCTATCCATCCCATCTCAATTCGTACCACTAACCATCCTGGACGGTAGTATTATTCGTGGTGTATTTTCGGGGCCTTCTGGCGCACAATCTGGGACAATACCGCCCCCATCTCTATGGACCTCTTTCCCCCGCCTCCCTCCCATCCCCGCACCATCTCCACCTCCCTGCCCGCCCAACCCCACGGCCACCCTCGATCACCCATCCGCAGCGGATCCGCCAAGCACAAATCTCGGGACAATGACCCGGCGGACGACATCGATATCCATCCGAGGCGGCCGCGCAAAATGCCAAAGCGCTCGGATCTATGGGTGTGTCTGCATTTCTTTATCCTTTTGCTGTACTGATTTTCGTGGTAGGGGGTCTAGGTGTTTTTGTTCTGGGTTTCAATTTAATTCTAAGCTTTGCTCTGGTTTGTGCGCTGGCCGTGATTTATATAGAATAAACTCTGGCAGTGGGGATTCCACGAAACGAAAGCGGATCGAAAGCAGAATCGAAGGAAATCTCTAACTTTTCCCAGACTTGCCGTTGGAACTAGCAGGC
Organism: Mycena rosella; assembly: GCA_029378255.1. Taxonomy (NCBI): domain Eukaryota; kingdom Fungi; phylum Basidiomycota; class Agaricomycetes; order Agaricales; family Mycenaceae; genus Mycena; species Mycena rosella. The sequence goes on along the minus strand of JARKIE010000590.1, from coordinate 22,591 downwards.
TGGTAGGTGTGATCACGATTTCTAACCATAAATTCCGTGGCTTCTGGATGCCGCAATTTCAGGGGACAAACCGGAATTTAGTTGGAAATTGGAAGCAGCACCTGCTGGAGAAATTAGGATTCTGCGCCTTGTTTTTTAGTCGATTGAAAGTAGTACACCGCCAACGGTCGGGCACGTGGTCGCCAGCTGGGCGCGACTCGCCTGATACATGTCGCTGGAGGCTGGCCTCAGCATGGAGGAAGGTGTCAGCCAGCATTATTCCGAATAAATTCATGCTGGACCCAGTTCGACCTGGTAGCCAGCTGAACCCCCGGCTGGCATCTATCGGGACGCACATCTGTCACACAACCTTGCCATTCAATGAATCAGATAAAAATTGAAATGCATTCAGCTGTATATATCACAGGTATACAATAGGTAGTCTCGTAACTGAATCTTGTTGTACTCGTCATCGTCCTCACGGCTTCCGGTGATATGGTCTGCCCTCAAGCTCATAATGGCAAGCATTGATTCTGAACGAACTGAAAGTAAGTACGCGAGACAAAACTATTGTTATCGCAATTGGCTTACCTGGGTCCTGGCGTACACGGTACGGCGTGCTGTCACGAAAGAATTCCTGATCGATCTCGGCGAGTAGTAACACATTGCATTGATCTGTGCACGACGCAGTGCTTGGCTCGTTGTCAGGATGGTCTTGATAAAAGTCGGGGCAGTTGCGAGCACCGACAACACGAGAAGCCAGAGAACGGACTTGGCCGATCTTGATTTAATGTAAGGCAACAGGATAAATCTTGAAGGGTCCGTCTTTGCGTATTGTTTTGACCTGGCACTCAGAACACCATCCGAAGCTTGAGTATACCAAGCGGCCCAAGTTAGATGGGTGTTAGGGCTTGACTGTTTGCGAACTTGGTTTGAGGGATCAGACTGCAGAAGCGCTGCCGAGGCTATGAGCTTGACGGGGGCGTCCTCAGCTGCATGCCCACGCTTGTATTCACACGCCACCGATGTGGAATACCCGCGAGACGAACCGATACCCATCGGGCGCCTTTCGGCTTGATGTGCTGCTTCACTTTGTTGGGCAACTCCGTGAACCTCGAGCAGCGCCTGGAACACAAGGATCTTGCCCGTGGTGTTAGGTGTATACTTGCTTGGATGACCGCCACGAACGTCCTCTTGTCCCTGAGCGAGATTGCGGAGGGCGAGTTTCGAGCGCGCCGATGGCGCAGTGGGTCGAAGAAGGGGATAATACTGCATCGGGGCGATGGGGGAGGACGGTACTGATGCGTAACGTAGGTCTGTCGCCCACAAAGGAAGGACGGGCCTTGTACAGTTTCGACGCAGGCGCCACACTGTCTTGCTTGAACGACGTTAGAAGCTCCCCCATCCAAGTCGAAGACGCCTGCCGTGTCTTGCCCATCCCTTTAGCAATACCACACTGCGAGAGGAGGAAGACGAAAGAAGAAGCGGAGAGCGTGAGAGGTGTGTTGACCAATTTGCACGTGATGACACACAGTCATAAACATTGTGCACGGACCAACGCCATCGTCAATACAACTCAGCGACAGCAGATTCAAAAACTCCACGATTTCTACACATTGCTCTCCATCTATCTGGGAGAATACTGAGACCCTGAGCGGCCCATCGACTTGCCGCCTGCTCCGACACCACCACGTCCTCAATTACTTATTTAAGTTGGTTTCAAACGGAACGTAGTACTTCAGAATTGACCGCGGGTATATATCAGCCTTGCGATAGGCCAGCCAACATCGGCATCTAGGGCTTCTATTCTTTGAACTTGATACTAGGGTGATACTTCAGCCAAACTAATTCTGGGACCTGGACGGTCATCCGGTGGCCAGCTGGAAGGTTCAGCTGCAAGAATTAGCTGGTAGCCAGCTGAAAAACAGCTGGGGGCCAGATTTTTGGAAGATAGTTAATACCTGAGCATTCCAGGTGAGATCGACGTGGGGGCACTTTGGCGGTGTAGAAACAATGAAGACGTGAAGTGCTTCCGTTCATCGTGCAAGATAAGGGACTGCCAGACGATCGGCATCCGGCTTTCCGAACTCGGCAGACCTCTGGCAGCCTCGCCGGGATCATTTCGAGAAGAGCCGAATGATGCCGAAACTGGCCGTACTGATGCGGCCTGTCTGGTTCTGTACGGTGGGCCCCAGTCTAACATTCTGCGTGATCTCTGGAAGGTTCCGTGATGCATGTCGAATGGGGCAGGACCAATTCGGGGACTCACATAGCTGAAAGAGGGATTAAACCCGATTCCAAGCCCCTCTGTTTGTCCCAAATTCCGCCGGAAAATGACACCGATTGGTTATAACCGAGGGCTAGGATTTAAGCAACTGCTGCCCGGCAACTAAATGGCACCTTCGAAATACCTAATATACAATTACAAATGAGCGCCTCACAATAAAGCAACATCAACATGAATTCCCCGAGAATGCAATAGAATTAGGAGCCCCAGAAAATGCCATAGAGAACAAGACAATTTCCGTACCTAGCTACGAGTGCAGAGCCTAATAATCTCGCGCTGAGAAGGCTTTTAGCGTCGTTACATAAAGATGGAACACGACTGAGGGCAGGGAAACTATCGCAAGGGCCTTGAACGGCGTCGGTGCGACTTGGGCTGATCCGGCGATCACTGGTGGTCGGATCTTCCCGGGGCTTGCTTGTCTTCCGCCGCGACACTGTCTGGCCACCGCAAAGCCCAAGCTCAAGCCGGAGCAGAATTTGCGCTCCAATTCTAGCCACCTACAGGAGGAGGAAGGGCAGGGGATGTCCGACATCAATCTCAAGTCCACGCCGACTTGCGACGTGCTTATGATCCGGCGAATGACCGGATCTTCTCGGGTCCGCCTCCCGTCTTTCCCTTCCACATCGACGCCGTGTCAGGCCGCCGCAAAGACCAACACCAAGACGAAGCCCAATCTCAACAGCAGGGAGGAGTCGGAGCAGCCGCCTGGAGTTGGCCGGAAGGAGAGCGAGCTCAGCAGTCCAGAGCAGCGATGACTCGGACTGGTGCGTGTGTTTTTATGTTCTTGCATTCTTTTCGCACTGCGCCGCTCTCAGCCGCTTCTCCGTGTACCCTTGCTGCCATGGAGTTTTTGGTACTTCAAACGGCCAAAACAGCGGACGAAGCGCGCGCCGTCGCCGTCGCCGTATAACATCTACATCAAGGAGAATCCCGGGTCGCGGCACACCCCGGCCGCCCGCGCGCGGATGGGATGAGCGTGGTACGTCGCCTTCCTTCCGTTCTTTGTTTTATCCTTCCACCAGGCCCCCCATTGCTTCCTTCGAGGCACCTTGCCGCAGCTGAGAAGCACCTTCGTGGAGCGCCGCCATGTGCGCCGACGCGCCGGAGAGCCCCAAGCGCGGGCAACCCGTCGTGAATTGCGCGTCCAAGGCGAAGAGCAGGTGCCGCGAAGGCGATTCCCAAGGCCGCCGCATCGATGAAGGGGGAGTCCGAGGAGAATCAGGTGTGTTTCCTGCCACCCACCCTTACCTCTATCCCTCTGAGGGCTCCGCGCTCTTTGTCGCTCCCCTCAGTTCATCCTGCGCCCGCATATCCTGACTGTGTGCACCTCCTATGTATCACCCATCCCTGTTCGCTGCCGCTTTACCCGCCCTAGAACCCCGGAACTCACGATACCCATTATACCGTTGTATAAATGTGATTTTCACGCTCCCTTCTCATCGCTGCTTCCAAGTCTTCCGTGCGCGACATACCTCAGTGACCCCCGCGTCCGTGCTTGGCTGTCTTTCGTGCGTGCGCTCGTGCTTCGACATATTTCCTGCCCGTCCTTCGATTCCATTCCCATCCTCGTCCGTGCATCAATGTCTCTGTCCTTCCCCGACACGTTCGCGCACAGGGCAAGCTTATACCCGCATATATCCATCGTTGTTCACCGCCGTCTGTAGTTTGCGGCACTTGTAAATTCTGTATAGGTGCGCTGACACCTCTTCGTTAGGAGATCCAGCCCTCGCGCCGTCGGATCGCGCCGCCTCGGTTTTTCTTTGAGTTCCTCATGCGATCGTGTATCGTCCCTAGGTGCCACACGTCGCACCCTTCCTCCGTCTTCTCCTCCCTCTTCCCCTCGGAGCGTTTGGTACCCATCTCATCCTGCGGTCTTGTTGCTGCGCGGATGAGGGTTGCACAACAGCGGGGTGCTAGGTTCCGACTCCTCTCGCCCGCGTTGTTCCTTCTCCCGCGAAGATTTTTATACGCGCGCATTTCTGTCTTCCTAGCCTCGCGCGCGCTCTCCTTCGCTTCTTCCGTGTACGGCCTTTCTTCTCCTCCAGTGGTCATGATGCACGCGGCCTGGCTTTCATTTATATACCTCCTTCGCGATAATTCCGGGTACATCGCACCCAGCGATAATTCGTTATTCCATGTCCCTGTTCTTCACTCCCATTTGTGTCTTGGAGGTGCAGCGGTTTCCAGCTGTGTCCCACAGTCGCGAGCGCGTGCGTTATTCGCGGCGCTTTCAATTTATTTCTCTCAATTATAACCTCGATCCAGGCAGACCCGGGCTCGTGCTCCGGCTCCCCAGATATCTCACACCTCTGCTGTCAGACCCTTTATCTCGCTCCTTCCTCGGCCATTGTCAGACGCGGAGTCATTCTGCGTGCCGTTAATCCTCGCCCGTGTCCGTTTGCGGGCAGAGTCTCGTGCTGCGGTTTCCTTGCATTCGCTACATCCAACTTACATCGGTCTGGATCGCCATCTACCTTGATTTACTCCTTCATTTTCACGCAGGTGCGGGCGGGGTGCCCGTGCGGTTGCCACTGCATTATGCGGGCGCAGAGATCCCTCGAGAGGGACTTGCGGTTATTGCGTCCCTGCATCCTTGAGCGCTGTTCTGGTCTGTTGTTTGTTCGTTCCACGCCAATCGCGGAGACACCCTTTCTGAGTTTCTGTTCTTTTGGCCTAGCCACTTACGCCACGCCACGCGCTCTTATCCCTGATGTGGTACTCGCTACCCCCTACCATTCCGCTTTTCGTACTCGCCAATATGTGCATCATCGCGCGCCTCTCAATATTTCGATATCACGCTAACCGCGCGCAACCCCGCCATCATTTCCCTCTGTCACGGAGGATTGTTGCATCGCTCGGACCCTTTCTGCTTTGGACTTGTTTTTATTGCTGGCACGATTCGTTTTTGGGAGGAGCGGTGCGTCGGGTCGCCGTCCTGATGTCAGGTGTCGGAACACGCCGGCTGCTCGTTTCCTGTCTTCATGCTGTTCTTTCTCGAGTCAACAAGAGCGTTTGAGTTCGACATTTGCCTGCCGACTTGCTATTTTTAAGGCTGTCTCAGAGTCCGATGTTAGCATTCCAGTGCGGCGCAGGCTGCACGAACCGCTGTATGAGTTCTCTTCCGAATCCACAGCCATTCTAACAGCTTTGGGTTGAATTTAGAACATGATCAGATGGCTAACACGCACAGCCTGGATTCCGGCGCTTACCATCTTTGCCTCCTACCTCCACCCTCATGGACGATGAGGCTCGAATCGACGGTGAACTCCACTCTCCACAGACAACGGATGACCGACGTGATCAGTCTGTGCCCTAGCTTCTTCTCTCTCTAATCGGAGCTTACATTGTCATGCTCTAGGTTCACGGGCGCCTTTTTTCCCGGGGCTCAGCATTTCGTCGTCGCCGGGGGAATTTCAGAGTGTCACGAATATAACGCAAGTGGCCCCTCATCTTCCTTCAGGTGAGTAGTACCTGATTCCCGGATCTAACTGACGTGCATCAACAGATTTTCGGAGATCCCGATCGGGGACCTCGATCTTCGCAATGAGATACGGTTGGTAGAATCTGGTGAAGTTTACCGTGAGCACGGAAGGCACTCCGTACGGCGTGTGCACTCTGTTCGGATCCACGGCTCCAAATCAAAGATGACCGCAGCTGTATATCAAGGGGAGAATGCGAAGAGGTGTGTTGCCATCTTCCTTCTTGGACCTGTATGGACAGTCTATGGGCCACAGGAATGGCGGGAGGATATCACGGTATTCCGGGCTTCGGTGAGCCCAACTCCCTCTGTCTTTCGACGTGATATGAATCCGACAGCACAGCCATCCGAATCTCGTGCAACTATTCGGAATGGCCAGTGCATGTGGGATGCATGCTGCGATTTTCAAGGACGGTCTGTACCATTTTCAGCACATCATATCAAGCTCCCTGATTACGAGAGGACATTAGAATTAATCCCAGTGCAACAACTGTTGAGAAGTACAGTGGGTCTCATTTGCGGACGGTACATCTCTTTAATTTCCGTGTACGTGATCCTGCTCTCTGCTGGGTGTGGTCATATGATCTTCCACAGGATATTGAATTCAAGGTAAGGGTGGTCTCGATCTATGTTCAACCAGATTTATTTGACCAATGTACGAGTTTGTAGGGAGCCAGCAACTACATTGCCTCTGTTTTGGGATCCCTTTCTGGCACATTGCTTGGCTCAATGATTTTCCGCTATACTCACTCCATATTTCCAGAATGCAAGCATTGTACACTGTGGATACGGCCTTCAACCGGTCGTCTCTGCGTCGATCCCACGGACAGTGCTTATGGCAGCACTCTCACTTACGATCACGATTTAACTTGGCATGCATCATTCTCATCCAATCTATCCGTTCTTGAACCGCCCGAGGACTCGAAGATTTTGGATTCAATTTCGTTGGACCGCTATCATGCCATCTGTTCCTTCCATTTGGTAACCGTCGCCAACTCTCAATTTCCATGAATGTGTCGGTGCAACTCGGGGCGGTCATTCTCTGTTTCCATGGGTCTCGACTCGAACATCCCACTGAGATCGCGGGCATCCTGGATCCAGACGTCGACAAGTATGATTGGCGCGCATCCACGGGAGCGTCATGGACGGTTCTGGAGAGTGGGTGGACTCGGTGAGTTTTCTTTTCTTTTCACATCTTTCTCTGATCAGGTGTACAATAAACAGTGTGGACTCCTCCGAGGTCTCGGATGGATATATTTCTTGCCTCATCGGCTGCGCACACGGAACGAGCATGCGAGCGCATGGCTAGCACAGGCGAACCATGTTTTTCATCGGCTCGGTATAACCTCCAACCACGATGATTATGGTATGTTCACCTCCAACTGCCGTCCCAATCCTCTGAATTGTTCTAACAGCATTCGTGCGGTCAATTGGCTATATCTTAAGATTGGCCACTTCCGACCGCATCCCCCCGGGATATCTAATTTTATGTCCCGTGGAGGACCTGGAGGCGGATAGCCCTTCAGGCTTTCGGCTGCCAGAATGTCCGGCATACTGGTACTTCGATCCAACGGGAGTTGAGCGACTGAGCATGGAGGAGGCGGAACGACTTGGATTTCCCAATCTCGAGTTTGAAATGGGAAAATAGTGTATACAACAGGATCCGCCAATTCCAGGAAGCCAAGGGGTTTGATCCTGATAGCCATGATGTCGCTCGGGAGCTGAAACTTCCACTCTTCGAGATGTCGACGGAGGTGGATGGTCCGGTTGCACACAGTGAGCTGAGAAATTCCCCTTCAACAGTCTTGTATCTTGATGTCGACCAGTTCAGCAGGCCGAAGAAGGCTGCCAAAATGACGAGTGCCCCCCTCAGGATGGAATTCACGAACACTCTGGTGCGCTCTCGATTTTTCTTTTCGATGTGTCATGTTAATGCATCAATCCCCGGCTCAGGTTCCCGGATTATTCAAGAGAGATCCGAAGCAATGGCGGAACCATCCACTACCTGGAAGATTATTATGGGCCTCCAGTTTGCTCTCATGTTCACCCTCGGCGCACTTTGGGTGTGTGATTTTCTCTACCAGTAGCATGTCTAAATATGCTCGAGCTGGCTTCCAATCTGGATCTGGTTTATTTCTGCAAGATGTCGGCTGCTCCATGTTAACTTGGTTTAATGGTCCGTGTTCTTTGGCCATTTCGTTTGCTGGACTCTCGAACGGACACAATCACTCATATGTTGAAGATCGTTTATGCATGCACTTAATTCTAGACGCCATCGAGCTGAAGAGGCGTCCCGAGCCAGTTTCAAACTCCTTACCTCATCTGAAACTATATTAACTGATGTAAATTCACATTTCACCTTGGTTTAACTTTAAAATACGGACGGGAAGCTCTGTTCCCTCGTTCTTCTCTTAGATTTCTATTCCTCGGCAGTATATGAGGAACACGGAGCGCGGATGCTTCGGTGTATATCCCTGGTGCGTGCGCTAACCGGAGGCCGGTCGACGGCGTGCGGGTGCCCGCGGAATCACAGTTAGGAGAATTATGTTTCACTGTGCCTCGATTGAACCCATCGGACAGACACCGGCAAGTACATCAACCGTCAATTACCCACGCGTTCAGAGGATGCTCGATTTGGTATTGGATGTGTGTTCCCCGCTAAATCGAGCACTGCCTGAACTATGTTCAATCGGAGTTTTCCAAATTACATGTAAGATAATTATGCAGTCGCTGATTTTCAAAGCTTCTGATTGACACGGATTCAATTTAGCATAGGTAATTTAGTAGCAGATGTCGCAGTAAGGGGGACCCGAAGAAGTTCGACGAGCTTTCCTTACCTCGAATCCCACCCGGAAAGATCGCTGAATGGCGGTGACTCGGGGACAAATATTGAAATAAAGTAAAGGCTTATCACCTTCAGTTAAGATTTTGAGAACATACATTGAAGAACCGGTCGTTATTTCTGCTTCAATTCGTCCATTCCTTACCAGATGAGTCCTGCACAAAGGGTGAAACTCTACACAAAACAAAACATCAATATAAATTCCGCCAGAATGGAGCCCGAGGCGCATTTCGGGCCAAAAAAAGGCCGGAGAGTACGAGGCAATTTCTGTACCTCGATATGAGCTGATGGACTGCTGATCTCGGGTCTAGAGTCCTCACATGCGAGTGATTTCACGAATTGGGGGTATTTCCGCGGAATTGATGTGAGGATTTCAAGAGAATTCCACTATTTAGTAAATCCAAGCTGGTGTAGGAACTCGAATACCGTTTCAGAGCACGTGGGTAGCACGATCGAGGGCTAGATAAACCGCCTACAGTCGACAACTAAGCACAAGCCGCGCCGCTGATCCGGTGATCATTGATCGGATCCTGCCGGCGTGGCGCTCACCCCTTCCTCCCTTTCTCCACCTCGATGCTCTCAAGCCGCCGCAAGGCCCAAACCCAATTTGAAATCAAAGTCACTGTGTAATCCTGGATACCGATTAAGCTCACGAGGAGGAGTAGGAGCCCGGGAAAGAGAACGAGAACGATGCCGGGACTCCAGGGACCAGAGCAGTAGGGCTCCAATCGTTTTCGTGTATAAATGGTTTTACACGGTTATAACCGTTTTCGTTTTCGTTTTATTTGAGGCCGGGGCTACACGATAAACAAACCATTTTAAATGGTTTAAACGGTTCTATTCTGGGCCTTTTCTGGACGACGTGTGTATGGCGGATGTTGAGATTGAAGAGGTTGGTGTGACCTTGCCGGGTGAGCTCGAACGCTTTTGGGACGCATTTAGAACTTGGCGTGGCGACCCGAACACGCCATTGCTGTGGTGGAAGGTGAGAAGACTGCTGTAAAAATTTAACTGCTCACATCTATTTCCAGGAGCACGAACACAAATTCGCCATTGTTTCGAAGATGACGCGTGATTTTCTGGTGATCCCCGGCACCAGCGTCTCCGTCGAGCGCTTATTCTCAAAATCACGCCACTTGTGCCAGGACGCTCGCGGATCCTTCAAAGCCAAGACCATAATGGAGGCGATGCTCACCAAAATGTGGATCAAGGCTGGGTCCCTGAAACGTGCATCGTTGGACTGCGGCAGGGGGTAGTAGTTGACTCGTTCCATTGGTGTTTGTAGCAGCCCCGAAAAATACCGTTTATAAATAGTTTTAAACGGTTTTTAAACGTTTATTAACCGTTTTCGTGTAATTTGACCGGATCGCTACACGAAACTAAATGATTGGAGCCCTACAGAGCAGCGACGACTAAGGTGCGTGGGCCTTCGCTCCTTCAATGATCTGACACTTTTCCATTCCTAGACTTCCGCGCCCTTCTTCGCGCCTCTCTTCCGCTGGTCCGTGTACCCTGAGGCCGCCATTTGGTGCCATGGAGGTATCCGTTTGTGCCACAGGTGTGTTCCTGACAATGTCTGTCCTTCCAAATCCTCCGTCGCTCATCTTCCGCAGTGACGAGAACGAGCGCGGCTTCTGATGGACGTGCGCCGATCACGGTATCATAGACAGGGCGGAGAGGGCGAAGCGCACGCCGTCGGCGTGTACGGTCTGCATCAAGGAGCACCTCTCCAAGCGGATCGCGCCGCATCCTGACCGCCTGCGCGCCAATGGCATGCGCGCTTTACACATGTTCCTTCTTCCTTTCCCCGCGACACCCTTCCTCCATTCCTTCGCTGCACCTCGCCGTCGCTGATACGCGCCCTCATTGGTCGCCGCCATGTGGGCCGGCGCGCCGGAGAACCCAGCGGCCAGCCAGCCGCGGGCAGCCCGTCGACAAGCGTGCGCCCAAGGAACCGCCTCGGCGAAACTTGAACCCAAGGCCGCTGCGTCGAAGTCCAAGTCGAACTCGAAGTAAGAGTCCGATGCGATTGAGGTGCGTACTTGCACCCCTTCCTTGTCCCCTACCCTCGCCCCTTTCCTTCCTCCCTCTTAGCGCTCCACTCCCCTTCCTCGTGTGCGTGTATCCGCCCCCGCATCTCATTATTGGGGTTTCTTATCCATCACCCCTGTCCGTTACTGCTGCCTTCCCCACCCTAGAGCCCCACGACTCACGATACCTGTACCGCTGTATCCTCGTATCTTTGGGGCATATATCCATATTTTAACAAGATTTGCGCCCGTGCTTCTTCTCATCGCTGTTGCTGCGTCACCGCAATGTCCTTCTCGTCCGTGTTTCGGTGCCGCAAATGTTCCTTCCTGCATGCCAGTCACATCTCGTACCCTCCTTGCTTTGTCAATGTGATACAGCTTCGTATCCTTGCTTTGTCTTTCGTGATGCCCGTCTCGTGTCTCCCCTCATTCGCTTCTATTTGTGCTGTGCAGCCTACTTGAATCTGTGAAGCGTCTCCTTCTCTTTCCAGCATACATCCTCACGCTGGCGCGGACGAGCACCTCTTTCTTCGGCGTTGTTGATACGAGCACCTCCGTGATTATGTATCGCGCCCGTCGGGGATCCTTCCCATTTTCCGGTTATGTACGTGTTTATCATCCCGCTCTACCTCGATCATATTCTAGCTCCGCGTTTCTGGATTTCATGCTATGGAGTTTCCCCTCAACTCTGGCAGACTAGGTGATCACTCCCGCTGCTTCCCAGGCCTTAGGTAATTACTTGCGCGCCTTGTTGGGGCTGATCAGGAGGCGGAAGATTAATTTTTTGTAGGGTCCGATGTGTTAACACCGTTCGATCTGTCGGGCTGTCCAATCTCCCGCAGGGTGCTTCACAGGCATTGCAAGCTATACGAATAGCCTGGCCGGGTTCTCTGTCATAATCACAGCCTCTCTAACAGCCTTAGGTTGCATTTTTAGAACATCATCGCAAAGTTGACACGCATCTGGATGCGGGCGCTTAACATCTCTCCCTCTCCTTCCACCATCTATGGACGACGAACCTCCAATTACAGCTGAGCTGGACAGCAAGCCCCAGGCTGAAGTCGAAGCCGACTTCGAATCGACGCAGGATGAGCCAGGCTCCACTCGGGACCAGTACGTACCCCGTCCTAATCATTTCTGAACGGCGCTTATCGAGCCTCAGGTCCTTCGGCGCCTTTTTCCATGGGTCCCACAACTTTAGTGTCTCCGGAGGACAATTCAGGAGTATCACCAATATCAATCAAGCGGCGCCTCATCTTCCTTCCGGTCAGCAGCTACACTGGCTTTGTGATGGATATTGGCACTTTTGGGTAGATAGGCAATTATTTACCTCGTGTTTTAGCCTACATGCCTCGTATTTAGTATTTATTTCTCACGGTTCAAGTCACTGCCTTTCTGACTCAGGTCCCGCAATTCCAGTGCTTGGCAGTGCAGGTTGGAGTCACTTCGAGTCAGTCTGAGTCATTTGATTGTGACTCGCTCAGTAGCTAGCAGTATATAAGAGGCTTGACCTCTGCTTGTATTGAAATCTTATCATCTTACTACTTGCAATCCAACCACCGTGAAACCTTCACTTACCGCTACCTGCGTGATACTCAACCCGGGCCGCCAGCGCTCATCTATTCTTTTTGCTTTGACAGCAGCCTTACATATTTGAACTACGACGCTAGCTCTGGTTTAAATCTAAGACTTCATTGGTGAAAGCTTGTGTGTGACTGATTATATAAAGGTTCCAGTATTTGAACCCAAATATAAGTCATATTCTCTCTTGGAAAGGTATTACATTCAGTAAGACCAATCCATTCAAGGTTATCGCTTACCCCGCGATACCCATTTCTCTCACATTGGTGGACGCATTGGGAACCTTTTGCTTAAACGGCCCTCACTACTTTCGCCTTCGGTCTACATTCGTCTTACGGCAACTCGATGGAGCACTTCAGATTCCATCTGCAACCCTCCCGCGCCTCCTTTGATCCAGGAGGATATAAACCATCTCTATCACCTCGGAGTCCTCATGCACGACCTTACACCATAACTCCGTGCACTAAGCACTTCTCAACGCAACCACGGAAAATCCTGACCGTTCCTACCTCATCGACGGTCACTGGCTCATCATATGCAGTGACTTCCTCTTCAGGTTCTCCTTGTCGACGCCCCGTTTCGATTGATGTCTCAAAACCTGTGAGATCTTTCCGTGGCCCACTGCATCCCACTTCGTTCACGCCGGATGCACCAGCCTATGCAGCACATCTGCACCTCAGTGCCGCGGAGGCCAATGCCGGTATTTCCAGTGAGCCTGAAATCTGTGCTCGACACAATCCTTGTGTGCGGAAAGGGCTCCCTGCCATCAACAAGTCTAATCTTGTAGAGCCATCGTTGGTTCAGTGTGCAGTGCTGAAAACTCGATTCTCATACGAGTTGGAACTGCTTGACACTGTTCTCACTTGCGTCGAGACCCGCCCTCGCATTGGAGCACGTGCAAATGGATTCCGAGTTGATTCAAAGAAGTACAGCAATCTTCTCCGGGTCCTTACCGCTCTAAGACGCACTGCTAGAGACGGCTTCGTATTAAATGGCAGGCGGCTCCCGGTGATCCCATGTTGGGGCGACACGTACGATCTGGACGCATTCTATATGCTCACGGACTTCGAAATCCTCGCAGTTTGTTTCCGAGTCGAAGTTGAACATTTCCTCTGTCAACTCAGCAAGGTCTATGACTTCAACCGACACAAACCTATCGTAGTTCCTCGGGACACTGCATTTTTAATTCGACACAGTGATTCATTCTGTCCTCGCTGGGGCAAGAGCGCACAACTGTCCAGTCAAACGCGACCTGTGTTGCTTGGTTGGGTTCCCAGCACTTCTTGTGAAACTGAGAGTGCTAGCTCCAAGTGCAAACAAGTCATAGACAGTGCGGCAGTGCTTACAATGGGAGCAGAGCTCGTATGCAGTACAGACAGCCCTGCAGCTTTCAGTTCTCCCTCTGTTGCGCACCATCTACCAAGATCTCCCACGGATTCTGTGCCAGAACCACGACACAGATCTATTCAGAATCTCGACCTTGAAGATCTGAATTCGGAGGGAGCATCCTTGGAAAGCCACTCGGCTCAGTGCAAGGATCTGGAGCCTGCCGAACCTACACAAGGATGTGAAGCATGTTCCGAATCTCACAACGGCACAGCTGTACCTATTGAGGTTGGATCTCTGAATACCAAAGCTGGGATTACTCCCTGTATTCAGACATGCTCAGTGGCAGCTACTGCGCAAGTGCCGACGTCTAGCACGGTATCAATTTATCGGACAAAGCTTGGGGTTTACCCCGCATCGGAAGAGGTACGAAAGAATCCCCTTGGTTCAAAGACTTGAATCAGCTATAGGCCAGTTGGCTATCAGACTCAGGGGTGAGAGTGTAGATGCTACAGTGTGGATTGAAGTTACGAGTACTTATGTAATCGTTTTATTAATCAATTGATCATGAGGTTTTCCAGGTCTCGGTGAATCGTGTCCCGTTTTAAGTTTGTAACAAATTTAGGGGCTGTGCTATTATATTTTGTGGCTGTGTTGAAGTACATTTAGTGGCTGTCCCTTAAATCCTGTTCATTTGTTGTGAGCACTTAGTGGCTGTGCTTTATATCCGTAATCACTGACTATCTTCGTCTGTGTTCGATTCTCGCAGGTGTCACTTCTTTTTGTTGTACCTGTGCGAGAAGTTTCATGGGCGGGTCTGTCCAGCAATAAATAAAGCTACGCCCTGCGCCGCATGCCTGGATTATTTTAGACACACTGATTGCATAGGTTCCATGTGTTTAAGGAGTTTGGTTCTCGCATCATATGCTTACATGCGCTACTGGGATGAAAGATCACCACCGTGCTGCCACCAGGGCTCCTCTGGACCTGAATTATTATTCTAGATACACCAATTGCAGAGGTTCCATGCATTTAAGGACTTTGGTTTCAGCATCATATGCTCACGTACGCTACTGGGGCGAAAAACCAGCGCCTTGCTGCCACCAGGGCTCCTCTGGACCTGAAAATATTTAAGCATCCAGTGGATGTCCCTATTGTGTCAGAATTATTATTCTAGATACACCGATTGCAGTGGTTCCATGCGTTCAAGGACTTTGGTTCCACCATCGCATGATCACGTGCAGTACTGGGGGCGGGAAAATCGGTGTCTTGCTGCCACCAGGGCTCCTCTGGACCGGAAAATATTTAGATGCCACGCCAATTCTCTGGGTGAGCCTTTCCGTGCCATGTGGAGTTGGTGCTGACCATATTGCACAAGTGGACTCCAGGGGGCTGCTCGGTTACATTGGTCCGTTCAATGAATTGTCAAATTCCTTCCGAGCTTCCTATTACTTTACGTTGGTTTTACATTGTCATCTTACGGGGATCATACCATACTTCGTTCCAATTCACTGTAAGTACTTTGGGGAAATGTGTCGCCATCAAGGATTCGCCATTGCACTTCCACCGAACGAAGGAGTCCTGGTCCAGAGTTACGCGACCAGGAACGTATGCCCCACATGTGGCAAGCGTTACGAGGACGCAGCCCGGCGCAAACCGAGCCGGAGAGCGTAACCCGAGGAGGTCCGAAAGCCGTGATTCAAATCATCCGCAGAGTGTTCTCGCGAGGTAACATAAAAGCTGATAAGTTACATGCTAGTGTCGACCATAACAGAGCCAGCGATAACTGCGTAGACCTTCGTTGCCTTAACCTATAAAAAGCGGTCCCGTCTATACAGCGTAGCTTGAACGTCGACACAGTCCCTGATCTTGATATCATGAATATTTGACTATAGGTGTTCAGGGTGTGAAATTGTTTAACCAGACTCTCTCACCTGGCATACGTAGCTATGTTGAACCATGATGTATTTGACGCAAGGATCCAGTGCGAACGGAAAATCCAATATGGGACTGTACAACCGATCCTTTGTCCAACTATCGGCCAATGCATAGCGTCTAGCGTCTTGCTGTTCCAGAGTTCAGCAAAGGTCCTTCAAGCGAACAAAATAACCAGCGAACTCACATCATGAAATTCTTTAGCGATAATCTGGTTCACACTGGGGACAATAAGCAATATACGGAGCCTGTACATCTTCAGTATATCCTCAGTATTTTACAAAAATCCCCAGAATATACCCCCAATATACAGGGTCTGTATATGCTCAGTATTTTTGAAACATACTAAAGATATCCTTACAATATCCCGAGGGCTGATGGTTACCATATATGGACTCAGGATATGCTCAGTATTTTGTAATACAACATGTACAAACAATGTCCAAAAATAGAAATAAAAGACCTTCCTCGAGGAAACCCTAACCCTAGCATCAATAAGTGATCCAGCCGGTGGTGAGCATGAAATTGCGCTTGATCAATGGCGTCCAGACAACATAGTTGTAGGAGGAAGGATTAACAGTTGCCCAAGACGGCACCAAGCGGAGCTGCGACGTGTTTCATCAATAACTTTGCCTTATCGACAGGCTATGCGACTTCATCCTCGGTGCTTAGAGGGGTCTGTCCGGTTCTGATAACTGTTGAATAAAAATTGGTGTTGATACAATGGCCATTCATTCTTGCAAGGCGACAGAGCATTGGGAGCAACCAGACACCGACTCCAAAATCTCTCCAGCAAAAGTATTGATTGATTCTAGATATTATGCTACTCTGGCATCTTGGCATCCTGGTTAACATCCTCGACACGCATCATCACCATCCGCTTCCTGGTCTCTGGAATATCTTCTTCATCGCTGCTTAATTCGGAGAATTGCAGGCGTTTCTTAGCCACCTTCGACAACCCAGCGGAATAAATCTCGCATCCGGCTTTAGCCTGGGCGGACGTGGGAACCTCAAATGCTGCCTGAAGCCTTGTCAGAAGGTCATTTAATATGATATTTGAAACGTACCTTCGCGAACGACCCGTCCAGGAAGGTCAATGTCCGCAAAACCAGCCTGCAAAATATGCTTGTCTTCCTCTCCTCGGATGGGCTGCCTGAATGCAACTAAAGCGAATCCCATCTCGACGATGTCATCCACTCGAAAGCCGGCTGGGTCCTTTTGCACGTACCTGGGCAGACGTTGAGTTAGACGGCTAAATGCAAAAGGTGTCACTCACTTGTCTTTCTTGAAGCTCAAGTAAGCTACTTCATTCTCCACACAGTGCGCCACGCGTCCTCCGACATGGTGAGACAATGTACCCGCTGGGTCAACCTGTCGGTGGAACGGCACCATTGATTCGCTTGGATATCCGAGCCAACAGTGAAATAACGGCAGCTGCTGCTGAGACAAAGACCGTAGGTATCTGTGGTGAGGACTGGCACCCAATGCTCCACGGACTCGGCCTGAAATTTGGTTGATAGCTCGTAAGCTAGGTCTCCGACTCTCTCCATCGCACGAGCAAAATGGTTAGAACCGTATCCTGCAATTTCCGCGTATGCCCTTGCGTAAGGGGCGCGAGCGCTAGGAATGCTGTATTTCTTGATGAGTGGAGAAAGGAAGGTAACTGGCTTACTTACCTGCTTTTCTTGACAGGCGGGATGTCGAATGATTTAAGCACTCCAACCACAGTGAAAACTGCTTCCAGCCTGGGTCCGTCCTGCCTCGCCACGACCTCGGTTGTATTTGCGCTGCTCTTTTTCACTCTTTTTCATTGTGAAATTCACGCCCTGAAAGAAAGTGAGTCCAGTCAGCAGGAAGATTCAAAAAAACGAGGCTCTATAAATGCCGCTTGGTGCATAGATTGTTCGTCAATTTTGACATTCTTCATTGCCTCTGTCCACATGTCAAGAGCATTTCCTAGACAGTAAAATCAATTTCGTGCAGGCGGTGGAGTCTGTTGGGAATTTACTGGCTTTCTCATGGTCATACCAGGTGTCCATGTTTGAATGCGCTGAATGAGGAGTATGGTCAAGCGTTTGTGGAGTATAGTCGATCGTCTTTCTTTCATGCTACCTACCATTGCATTTAAGTCTATCTCCATTGCAATCCGGCCTCGCAATTCAACTTCCAATCTAACACGTCCCGGTCGAATCATGGCGTGTTTCATGCTCTTGCGGTTTGAAGGCAACAAATCAAAATATTTTATTTGATGTTACGCAGCACGACCGATCGTAAATTACATTTGCGGGCGTCCATTGCACTGCACTCCAGCATTTTAAATGGAGTGCGCACGACGCTGTAGTGGTAGGTTCCAGTTGGCGCGAGGAGTGTTGGCGTGGAGAGAGATAGAGAGAGTGTGTGTTGTTTGGCCATGCTTGGCAGCAGCTTCCAGAAAGTAGATCACTGATGACGCGTAGAGCAGTCCTTGGGCTTCGACGTCCACGACGCTTCGCCGCCAGATCCGTCTCCAATGTGTCTCAGTCAAACCATGGCGCATTTGATGCCCCTTCGTTTCTTCGGTTTCAAGGCAACAAATTACAAAACACATCCAGTTGCTGCGCAGCACGACCAATTGAAAATTACACCTTTTTCAGTTCCGCTACCGAACTCCTCCATTGCGGGTCCTCGAGTAATAAGAGTAATAAACAAGTTCGCTAACCCAAACCAGGTCTTTGAACTCCCTAAGGCGCTTCTCTATACATGTGTAATCAAAAAAAAAATTCTGATCGACGACGCTTATATATTTCGATCGTGTTTGCAACATGTCGCAGGTTTCACGTTGAGCCACTGCCTTGGCCGTAACCGATCGGATTATTCCATAGGAACCGCAAACCTGAGCAGTTAAAAGTCGGTGGAGTTTAACCAACACATCATGTCTTCCCCCTCACCTGAAGAACCCTCCTCGGACACACAATCCGAATCTCCCCCTCCTCTTTGTGTCCGTGTGTCTTCCGGTGCCAGAGCGCCTCGTTGGTAGAGGATTTGGAGCTTACCACGAGCAAGCCATACGTGCTATAGGCGGGAACCGTGGTGTTCGCCACCGTCACTCTCACTGTCGATCCCGAGTGTCCCCACAAACACTATGCTCTTGACGTCAACACGTTGCACGGGTTGACCTCCTCTACCTGATAGGATAGTGTGCTACCATAATACTACCATCTACAACTGTAATGTCACAATCCGCATTGCGTTACTCTGAGCTTGCATTCGCTCGCTTAGCTTCACGGTCACCATGAAGGTAAGGGAGCGAGAGGGGTAACCTGCGATCCGGCGCTCTCGGCCGGGCATGCGTGGGACATCTGCATCAAGGGACTTGCAGCCGGCCCGTGACAACATGATTATGATGGCGGGTCCTCATCCTTCATCCAGACGAGGTCTGGAAAAATATTTTATCTTTAGAACATAAAACCTATACAAGAACTAGAGATCACGTAAAGCAACTCAGAGTATTTCTCGCTCCACGCTAGCAGTGAAAAAGATATTCAAAAATCGGTCAAATTTTTAGATAATTCAGACAATCTTGGGCAGTATAAATTTGCGGAGGAGGTTGTATTTAAGAAATGTGGAGCATCTACGGGGTCTGACTGAATTAACTCGTATGGTGAAACGCTGACTATTGAACCACTGGTGAAATAAAGCGTAGAAGCTGAGCACAAAAGTGAACAACCAACAACACCAACAACACACAACAACTCAAACTATCAAACGCGCAAGTCCGGGGTTCCTACCAGGTATTAGGCAGTGGCAATTTGGGACTTTACAACGCAAAAGCGGTTTTTAGCTAAAGGTGATTTTTGGGATAACCAGACCATTCTAGGCACTTGACGCGACCTCAGAGGGTAACACTGGTTGAACATTTTGAATTTTTTGGTGAGAAAATTGGTGAAAAAATTTACCGATATTACAGTAATTTTTCATCAAAAAAGTAGGTGAAAAACCCGAAACTTTTTCTGAACGTTTTCTATTTTTGGTGAAAAAAGTGATTGTGAGTCAAAAAGTTCTGTATATATTTTGAGTTTTTCACCTATTTTTTCAGTGAAAAATTCCTGTAAAATTGTTCAAGTTTTTCACCAATTTTCTCACTGAAAAACTTGAAATGTTCAACCGGTGTAAGGAAAGTAGGATTGGGACAACAGGGGTTTGGAATTACTTCCAAGGTGGTCTTAAAATCAATAGGATTTTGTCTGGCACTTATATTCTGGTAACAGGCTTGATAAACTTATGGCAAAGTAACGACGAAGGTCACAGCTCCACAGAAATCCGATGTTCAACTTGTTTGCGCGTACTGGTAACTTGTAACTTGCACTTGATTAGCTCTTTCGAACTTCTCAACTTGTCTCGTGTTCAAATATCAATCGAAATCAAATTTATTCCCACAATGTAAGCTAACTGAAAGAACTAAAAGTTCCTAGAGTTGTGCCGAATAGAGTCTAGACATTCCCACACAGGACCTAGCTGGTAGCCTTGGTCTCTGGGTAAAAAAGGGTAGAATCCACTGGCTTCCTCTTAGAGAACTACAGGTATTTATACAAACGAGAGATCTAAATAAGGAAATCACAGTATCTGGTCACAAAATAATACAAACGGGTATTCAGAGCTCGTCGGATAAACGCTCCGAGCTCATTTAGCTGCGAAACTGGTCCTGTTGAAAGTTAGTTCGCGAGGAAATGGTATATTTATTATTTTAATGGTGGCTGAGACCTCCGTCCTCAGTCACACCAGGAACGAGCCGCATGGCGCGCTCCATTCTGACTCGGATCCGCAGCTGCTGCGCTGCAGATCCCATGCGTTTAATGACAGCTCCATATGGTTTCTAGGCTTTTAGATAAAGCGAGTGCCTAGACCGGGTGATCTCTATTTAGCCGCGCGGAGTTGTTGTTCCGCTGGCCTGATTATCGGTCCGGTTAAACCGTTGACACTTCCTGTCAAAAGCTTGATCGGCTTTATCGGGAAGTGTCGGACTTGCCGCCGCACGAGGTCGCTTTGACCGCCGCGACGTTGTGCAGGCTCTAATTGTGTCCCCAGCATATTGCCCATTGTCTAGATGGCGTGCAGTAGCTATGTCCTTGGTAGGATCGTGCAGGCAAGTCCCAGTTCCTCACAGAACGGGTGGACGACCTTTAGCTAAAGGTAGTATAGCTGCTTGGGAATCTGGCCCATAGTGGTACTGTCATCACAACCGAGCGCCTACAGGTAGTACACGTAGTATATCCTTAGCTAGATGTTCGGACCTCACACTAGCTCTCTGGAGCGTGATCTATTGGTTTATATGGCCCTAGTGAGTAACAACAGACACAAAATTGAAAGATTTCATGCCTGGTCACAGGGCCAGCCTATCAACGGCTCGTCTATGTGTAGAGCGAGAACATCATGCCCGGCTCCTGCACGCTGACCACTGGTTCGCCAGTCTCCATGCCGGGTAACGGATCGACATTACGAATTCGGAAGGATGCCAACGGTGGCAGGAGAAGCCACGACTGTGGACATTTGTTAGCTCCCTCATGTATGTAGACGGTTGCCAATTAGAGTCCTTCCCACATGAAGCGACTAAGTAGGCTTAGAGAAATTACCATTTGTCGGTATTCTCTCTGGTGCAAAATGAGCGATAAATGGAAAAAAAAAGTACGTAAGTGCGAGGTTGCCGGGCCGTGCCACGGCCATCACCCCCGAGTAAAGGTGTGATGGGGCCATCACATGAGGACAGGCTCTCATTATATAGCTAAGGAGTGTGGTTGCTGGAAAATTCTACATAGCATTGGAACATTCTTGTGGTGCACTAAAATGTTCCTTCAAATGATTAAGAAATGTATTGTGTAGGTGTTCTAGAATATTCTGGGCAACACACATTCTAGCCCGTGTTTCACAGTGTAAGTAAAGAAGTATCTACATAAATTGGCCATGCACTGAACCATAGGGGCTAGTACTTAATTAATATGGAAACATGTGGCACATAGTTTCGCGTGGGTACAAGTTCAAATCAAACTCGGATGATTCTGATTAATATCGGTGGATGTGAAGGTCCTTGAGTTTAAGCTGTTTAGAAGCTTGAGGCTCAGTCTGAGTAAAGTTATGAGCCCCAGATAATGCTTTAGAAGTGTATCTTCACTATCAAGCCAACAAGAGGATATTATTGTTGAGAATATATGGATAATTCAATGAGATAATAAATGGTACAATATTCCATAACAACACCACTGCTGCGAGTCGTGCGCTGTGCGCGCATATCTCTGAGCTCGATGAAAATCCTCCTTCGTGGATACCAACCACATCTCGCGCCCTCCTTCCTTGGTTAGTGTGATACGGCTTCGTGCCTTTTCTGTTCTTGATGTCGCCTGTCTCGTGTCTCTCCCAATTCGCCTCTATTTGTGCCGTGCGGCCTATTAATAGGTACCTTGGATCTGCGAAGCGTCTCCTTCTCCATCCCGCATTCATCCTCATGCCGGCGTGGGCGGCACCCCTTTCTTTGGTGTAGTGGCAGCTTATTACTCTGAGATGCCTCCGTAATCTCATATCGTGCGGGGATCTCTTTTCCTTCAAATATTCGTGTTTTTCATGCTGCTCTGTCTCGCTCACATTCGAGCTCTGTTTTTGGATTTCGCGCTACACGGAGTCTCCCCTTGCCCCTGGCAGATTAGGTGCTCAATCTCGCTGCTTTTCACGCGAGTGCGACAGGCCCTAGGTAATTAATTGTGTAAATTGTGTTGGGGCTGATCAGAAGGTGGAGGCTGGGAAGATTAATTTAATTTTCTGTAGGTTCCGATGTGTTAACGGTATTCAATTCGGGCTGTCCAATCTTCCTTGTGGTGCGTCCCAGGCAGTGCAAGCTGTACAAACAGCCTGGGTGAGTTCTCTGTCGAAATCACAGTCTGTCTACAGCCTTAGGTTATATTTTTAGAACATCGCCACATGGCTAACACGCCTGCATACCGGCGCTTAACATCTCTCCCTCTTACCTTCACCACCCATGGACGAAGAGCTCGAATTGACGCTGAACTGGACGACGAGTCTCAAGCTGAAGCCGACCCCGAATCAACGCAGCATGAGCAACGCTCGACTCGGGATCAGTATGTGCCCCCTGTCCTGGTCTCTGCCCG